>CM057817.1:22316159-22486159 GCA_030067965.1 Latrodectus elegans | reverse complement strand
CTTAATGTTATAAGGTGTTACAGCAATATCTTATTGTTTAAAAATGATTGAAACGAATGTCAAACTTTTTTTCAATCAGATTGATCACTTGACAAAGGTAGACTCAATCCATTGACAGTATTTTAATGGAACATTGTCTCAAATCTGTCCTATAAACGCACAGAATTTCATACATTTATCATCTACGTAACACATCAATATGGTTATATCTCTGAATTTCTTTTTCACGATTCTTAGTTTGATTCCTACCTAAATCTTGTATGTTTTAAAATTAAGGTTCTATTGCATGCCAACTTTAAATTGTGAGTTATCACATGTGAAATGAGGTTGCTATGAAATTATTTTAGCAGTAAATTTTTTCCTTTGAAAATCGAGAACTTAGTTTTTAGAGACATGTAATATTCATTATCATAGTTGTTATATAAACATTTCATATTTTAACACCTATAAAATTGGTGATATGTAGCAAATTGTTTTATTTTTCTTAATTTTCTGACGATATTCTTAATTAATTTTTTAAGCTTTGAGTCTTTTTGTTTTATTTATTTTTTCATTTCGTAAGATGTTCTACGAAACTTGTCTATCAATTTTTTTCTTAAATAAAACATAACACATCTATGCGTAAGCCAGTCGAAGGTTCTGTTATACATTCTAACTCTGAGAATACGGAGAAAAGATATAAACAAGAAAAATATAAAAGAAAACAAAAACAAGTTCTGCGAATACGAAGACAATCAAGGCAAGAAAAAAATAAAAATAGAAAGAAACAAATTATCAAATCATGAAACAAAAATAGAGTTGCAAACTTAATAAAACACTTATTTTATTTAATTTTCATTTAATTCATTTTTATAGCAAAAGAATAATTTGAATTCATCATTATATTAATAATTTTAAAATCTTTAAATTCTTTCAAAAATCTCAATTTTTTTTCCGTTTTCTTATTTCCAGAAAATTGTATATAAAATTAAGCCAGTAAATTTACGTATAAATAAGGAAATATTTCTTATCTTTATAAAAATTATTACCAACCTAAATAATTATCTAATAAGCATGTTTTTTAACAATTTAAGTTTTTCAATACATTATTCAAAAACTCAAATGTGAATTAAAACTTCATAACAAAATATGTGTGTGTGTGTGTGTGTGTGTGTGTGTGTGTGTGTGTGTGTGTGTGTGTGTGTGTGTGTGTGTGTGTGTGTGTGTGTGTGTGTGTGTGTGTGTGTGTGTGTGTGTTGAGGATATTAAAAAATAATTAAATTTAAAACTACCAGTAACTAATTTAAAAAGAACAATAAATATGATACTGATAAAAATATTTTTTTATTTTTTTAAGAACGTAGCTTTATAACGTAGCATAAAAAATAAAGTGAAATTTAAAAACTGGGTATAAAAATACATTTAATGCGCAAAAGTTGCAAAAAAATAATTAAAAGTTTCATATAGATTTTTTTTTTTTTTTTTGCTTATTTAAATTTAAAATTATATTTGCTTATCAAATTTTTCGCTATAAAAATAGATTACAATAGAACTGGTGTTGAAGTCTGTTAACTTAATGAGTATTTTTAAAATAAATGAATATAACCAGTTTTATTTTTCTTCAGCACGTAATGTCCTACACGCCATAGAACTAAAACTAGGTTTTATTTTTAGAGCACTTGAATTTAATAAAATTTAAAATAATAATAATAAATATCTTATTACATGTATGTTGCATATGCCGGCCAACTTGTCTAGTGGTCAGCATGCCTGACTACGGATAGGGAAGTCCTGGGTTTGAATCCCGTTTCAAGCATGGATGTTAATTCTCTCTCTATCCTGTCTTTGTCCTTTCCTTGTGTGAATGAGGTGTGAATGGTTGCCTATCCTATAAACGGGTCCCTATGGCATATGCGTGTACTGAAGAAGTCGGACTCCACACCAAATACGGTTCGGTTGGAAAAGTGGAGCAGCGCACCCCAATTTGTTAGCTTAGCTGGCACAAGAGAATAAAAACATATGTTGCATATAAAATTAAATCTCTAAGGCTTATAAAAATTCAAAACCGAGAGAATATTCATTCACATTGTAGTCGGAAAAATTTAACTTTATTAAATGTGTATACCTCTAATTTGAAAAATAAGTGATTGCAATAAAGGATATTGCTTCATCTTTAAATAAATTCTGTCTAACATTGCTGGAAATTCTTTATTTGTATAATAGAGAGACATTTATTGCAGCCAAATTTAAAACCTTTGTCCTTAGAGATTTGAGAGAGAGAGTGTGGTAAATTCTTCTGGTTTGAAGAGAATTTCTCTTAAGATGTTCAAGAAAGTAGAAGAGTTTGATGAAAGGTATGTTGCGATGGAACTTGAAAAGTTTTACACTAATCATCCTTTTGATAATTTCAATTTAGATATCCGGTATCAGAGTGGACACTAAGTGTGAATGGATTTACAACCATTGATCCAGTGGTTCTACTTATTATATGTGATTATTAGATAAGTTTAAATGAAGTGCTATGATAAATTTTAGAGCATTAAGTTCCATACTGTATATTCAATTTAGAATCCAATGATATTTTACTCTGTGGTGTGTACAAATATATCTTAGCAAAGCAAAGTTAAGGGCAAATAAAAAAATTAAAACTTAGGAGAATGTATAAAGGTTCATTCATGACAAAAAAGATTAATTGTTAAATAATATTAATTTAAGGTACAGGAATTTTTAATTGAAAAAAAAAATAATACTTGATTCTCCTAAATATACATTTAGACCTTCAGCTTCCATTCAATTTCCTTTATTTTGTATATTATTAATGAACATATGTAAATGAAGCCTGATAGGAAAATAAAAACTGGAATTAAATACAAATGTATAAATATGAATCATTGCAAAAATCTCTTTTCAATCTTATTTAAATTTTGAGTGTTCCAAGAAATGCATATTAAATCTCTGAAATAAAAATAATAACCAAAAGTCACATAATATAAATAAACAATTTTAAAAATCTCAATGTATATGCTCGTGTGTTTCTTTACAATAAATGTAAAACTGAAGAAGCTGAAAAAATTCATATTTGTTATTAATATAAATTTGAAATATAATTTTAAATGTATTTAGTAGAAAAAAATCAGAAATGAGTATTGCCAATTTTTCATTAATAAAATGAATTTAACTTGAAAACAAAGATATGTATAAAGAAAACCGTCTTAATGAAATTTATTATTATAAATCATTTTTTATATACGATATCTAGTTGTTCTAAAGCCAAGCTGGCAGATGAATGGTTAGCGCTCTTGCCTTCGGTTCAACAGGTCGTGGGTTCGAAACCCACCTGGGGCATGGATGTTTGTAGTGATTAGGAGTCCACTTTAAGCCGTAGGTCCCGGTCTAATTAGCCCTCGTGTGCAACAAATGACCGTTAAGCAACAAACAAAACAAACTAGTTGTTCTAAACTATAAATGCAGAATATTAGTATGAATTAAATTTATTTGAAATTATATGAGATACTTCGTTCAAACTAAAGGGAGAACACTTTATACTAGAAACATGGAGGAAAAGGGATGTTTAAACTAAATCATGTTCTTTCAACAAAAATTATACTATACAGAAGTTGAAACGAAATGAACATACTGAAAGTGATACAATGCACTTACTGTACAAAATGTGATAATGATGGACTTATGTAGATGGATACCCACAGACTTAATGTCATAATTTACATTGTAGATATTAGAGACCATTTGATAATCCATAATAATTTAAGATTTAAGTTATGAAGAACATACCTGAAGCCACAAATAATGTTACATAGGAATTGGACAATATTTTCTCTTGACTTTAGAATGATTAAGATATATGTAAGGCATTCTGTCCAATCTCTGCTGTGAGTTTTAGATTATATTTCTGAAAATCGAATAAGATTCTAAACTTTTATTTAAACTCTTGTCGAATTCATAAGAAACATTAAACTGATTTAAAGTACTTCTTACCAATAAGAAAAATCGTACTTTCATTTTATAATATTTTTCGACCATTTATATATAAGTACGAATCATTTTTCTATTTTCTCTATAATAATTTAATGATATAAAATTCCCATATATATATATATATATATATATATATATATATATATATATATATATATATATATATATATATATATATATAATATTTTCAGTGTATCTTGTGGCATTGTGTTTTAATATATTTTCATTTCATTTTATAAACTGCTTCTTCTGTTTCGTATGATTTTCTACCTTTCTCTTGCTTGCTTCCATAGTTTAAAGCAATATTGTTACAAATTTATAAATAATTATTGTATATGTCTTAAAATATCTCAGACAGATCGGAAATATTCACATTTTGGGCAAAAATTGCGGTTTGTAGTCGTGTTATACGTTAAACGCGAGGGTTTTTTTTGATTTGGTGACTTGGCAATGTTTTGGCGAGAAAACTTGGCGACAGTTGGCGAGATTTTTGGCGACTTAGCGAGAAATAGATATTTCTGGAAACATCCATCACCTAAGCTCTAAGACCAATATTTAGCGAGATGGCCTAGAAGCTTCCAGAACCTTGGCGAAATTGGTAGATTTCCCCGCCAAGTCAGGTATAAATACCACAGCCCGACATAGAAGGAGTTGAGTTTTGTGAAGACAGTCAGTGAGTGAAGACGATTAGTCGTGACTGCTAGTTTAGAGAAGCTGTTCTCTGCCTGAGGTATTTGAGACCTGTGATTAGAAGCTGTTCTCTGCCTGAGGTATTTGAGACCTGTGATTAGAAGCTGTTACTTATTGTATCTGATGAATTGGAGCTGTATAATAGTGATTGTTACAGCTGGTATATCTAGTGGAATTTTTTTACTATTAAAAGTCCTTTGTTCATTGAATGGTTGCTTTCTTCAACTCTCAATCCACACGAACCCCGAAGTTTGGTACAATATGATCAGTTATTGCTTAAAAAATGTTCTTAATTTGCGAAAATCATGCTCTTTATAGATTAGATTCTGATGTTATTTAAATCACTCATGATGAAAAGTAAAATTATTATTAGCAAATTCATGTATCATAAGAGTAATGTATGAGAGTTTGCTAACAATAATTTTTACTATTTATTAGTTATAAGTCATATAATTAAGAATACACATAGCTAAAAGCAATACCAATCAACACATCATTACATCAAATATTATGAACTATTTGAAAAAAAGTAAATTCCATTTATTATTATTTAGTTTTTTCCACTCAATGGATTAAAAAAAAAGTAGAAGTAGAATGTGTGAACGTGCATAGTACTTTAAGCGATTCAGTTTTCAGTATTACAATATAAAGTAGATGGGTCAGGAAATGAATGAATCATATATGTGTATGTGTGTGTATGTATTAAATAATATTAGGCGAATAATATTGCACTTTAAGTCAGCTTTATGTTAATTTTATGTTTGCTTTATGCTAGTTATTTATAAAATATATATATAATTTGTAATTATATAAAATATTTTGTGTTTAATAGTCAGATTAAGTAACATTAGACATCCCTATTTATGTAAATGGAAAATCACAATTATTCATGCTGTTCATTCATTCATTTTTAAACAGAAGGTTGTAGTTTAGTTCATATTTGAAACGAAGAATTTTCCATGTGATTTCTGTTTCTATTTGAATTCAGCAAGCAAATAAATGAAGCTATAAAAAAAATATTTTAACATTATCTTTCATATGCTTCTTTTAACTTGACGATTTTGTATTTAGTAATCAACTTATTTAAATTTGATTCACTAAATTGCTTAGATCTTATTTTTTGCTGTATACTAAATATGTCTAGTATTTGTTGAATAATTTTTGAAGCTATATTTGTGACATTATAATAAATACAAAAATACAAGATGTCTTTTCAGTACTTATATGAATTCTCATATTCTGATAAAAGTTTGCTCAAGCATGTTATTTTAAAATAAAGTTTCATATAAATCAATACATAAATTATACTAAAATCAGTATTTCATAGAACATTGACTATCTGCTATTTAAAAAATTGTCTGATTTATTCCTCCAAATTATTAACTTATTTTGCAATAATATTCGAGATTTTTAAAACAATAAATTCCATACATCCATTTTTTCTTACATTAATATTCAGTACTGTCATCATTATAGCCAACAACGCTTATTTTTAAGTTTGTTTACGTTTTATATATGGATAAAAAATTAAAATATTCAGAGAAGGAGTCTGTATTTTTCTTGCATTATTTATAATATTCTGCTTAAAATTCGTGTTTCTGATATAGAATGCTTGAATAAGTTAAATTAAAAAGAATTTAAACGAGTAAATTTAATAAAATTATCGAATCGTTATGAGAAAGGGTTTTAAGCTGATATGGATGGAGTTTCACTACTGGGAGAAAAGACATCTCGACTGAAATGTGATGGATTGTCTATTCAATCGCACGACAAGTACAATCCATCTTCACCAAGAGTGGTGCAGAAAATGATTATTATCCCTCTCTGCTCTACGTAAGCAATTTTCGAAGTATTCCAAAGCTAGGGAACTTGAATTTTCCACTCCCTATTTTGAGTGTATATGACGGGATATTCTTTGGCATTCCTCTATTTTTTGTGTTTGTCTAGGTGGGCTATTGTTGGAAATTTTGTTAAGCCTTCTGTAAACAAAAAACATTAAGATCTATGCAAAAATGTTATTTTAGCAGAATATTTTATTACATGAAAGTATGAAGAATAGCTTTGGATTTACTATAAAATGAATGGCAGAAAATTTTAATTTGCATTACTTGTGTAATGATATTATTTGGCTTATGTTTAAAATAAATAAGGATTTAAATTATGTGTATTAATAAATACATTGATCTGATATTAACCACAGGTTTACCATTGTGAACATGTCTGCAATAAATGCAGAGAACTTTATTAATGAAATTTATAGATTTGATTATTTTCGTTTTTTTTTTCCATTCGGTTGAAAATATTATTAATCAAAATAGACGTTCATTGATATCATAAACATTTTATTCCTCTGGAAATATTCATATTGTTTTTTTCTAATAGTTTCATTCCAAAAAGTCCTTTATGCAGAATTTTATTATAAAAATATACAAAAGAAATTGTCATCCTCTTAAATTTTCTAGAAATAAGTTTCTAGAAAATTTAATGGTCCATTTAGACCACTTTTCTAGAAAAAAAGTTATCTGTTTTATTATTTGGGGACTACCTTTTGACATAAGTGAAATCAATTTGTATTATGTATTCTCACATTATATTGTTCGTAAGTGTTCAGACTAGTGTTTTGTCTGAAATATGAAATATAAATATTTATAACACTGTTTTCTATATACATTAAGATAACATCTATAGGAAGCCATTTTAAAATGTTTAATTGATAAAGTGCTGATATCTAAATTTCTTTTATCTGGGTGGTTATATTGATAACCAATGACAACAGATACACCTGTGCGTTGTGAGAAAATGCTTCATTACAGTGGTATGACATAAATTTCAAGGAAAGAAAAAAGTAAAAATTGAAGTAGTAGTGGGAGAAATATAAATAAGCTTACATCTTTAGTACTAAGAACTATCAACGTCAAAAGATATGTCAAAAATTATATCGATTATAAACTCTGTAAATCGATTACAAAATTGTTTGTAGAAATTTTTTTCGGGATGCATATATGACAGTGCTTAATTTGTTCTCAAAAATTCTGTAGAAATAATATCAGCATAAAGTTTTATAGCCCGTTTGAAAGAAAATGAAAAGAAATAAAATGGACAAGGTTATAATGCGGATAGTTTATAACAAGGTTATAACTCGGTTATAATGCGGATAGAGTCAGTTGATTTCAGCAATGTGTAATCTTATATTTGATTTTGTAAGTGGTTCATCATAAATTACTTCTATCATATTTCCCATTTATTTCATTTACATTTATTAACTAATACAAAATTAGATTTTTTTCCATTTTTTAATGTTTCAATATTAATTTTAATTAAATAAGTTAAGAGCAATTGGAGAAACAAATTTTGTTAAAGGAATGGTTTTCATTATGCTACGAGATTGAAACCAGTTTTGAATAGAACATGAAAATATTTTAAAATCAAATAAGTTAATAAATTAACTAAAACTATGTTATCCTAAAAAAAATCATTACTTTCTTCATACTTGCTATATAAATAGAAAACATGAATCCATTAATGTTTCTAGAAAATATTGCTTTTCGTTGTGTTATTTATGCAAATATTTTAAACAAACAGTGTAAAGAAGAGTGCATTTCATTATTGAGATAATAATGATTTTTATGCTTCTTGGATGTTAAAAAAATAAATAGTTAATCTTTTAAAAATAAAACCATTATTTCACATGCCTTGATATGTTTTTTCTGCCAAAGACATTGTAACATTAAAACTTTCCTTGAATTCCTCTTACAGAAGAACATTCCTTTTTTTTTAACTCGGACTCTAAGATATCAATCCTAGTAAATATTATATTTCAAAAGGTTAGTAATATAATAAATAAATCTGTAAAATATGCACTTATTTTAAGAGACGAAACTTCAGCAACATAGTATTTCAATATGATTCAAATTTTGTTCAATGTATTTTGTTTTCATTTAAAATAAATATAATGTTATCAAAACTCTTATATAACTCTATTTAAGTATGAAGTATTAAATAATATATTATTTAAATCTATTTAAATATGATTAAAAATTCTTGTGTGTGTGTGTATCATTAGAGGTATCCCATTCTAAAAAATTTCATTTTATTCTATAAAATCTACAAAATAAATCTAATATTTTAAAATTAATATAAAATATAATTTCATTTTTTTGCATAATTTTTAAACAATGAAGTGCAGATATAATTTCACGAGATTCAATTTATAATTTTTATCTTTCACACTTTGCTACCAAACCGAAGGAAGATAAAGCAGATATGTGACTCGACTCCCACTAAAGCGTGATCGACGATATTTCGAAATATATTATTTGTGCAGTAAAGGCACGTCGCACCAAGACAAATCTCAAAGCTTTGCGCCTTGAGGCTTTATAGGGCAGGTTTTCTTCTTCTTGTTCCGGTGAACTTATCCTAAGAGATACCAGAAGTAATAGAGGAATTTTGTATTAAATAACTACACAATTTTAGAACCCGATACTTTTTTAAAGTTACCCCATAATGACGTTGTCCAAGATGTGTTTAGACTAGGATCTTTAGTATGTGATGCTTGTCCTAGTAGGTAAAAACACTAGAATTTCGTTTTAAAATAAGATTAGAAACAATGAACAACACTATTATTAAAAAATTTAATAAAATATTACATAGTGTCTTTTTTCTCTCTGTTCCAGCAACAAAAATAAAATTGTGTTGTTACATGAAAGTCAATAAAAATCCTATTTAATCTATTACTAATTAGTAATATTTCAATCAAATTTATATTATGAAAAACATTATTAAGTAAATTATATGGTAAATGATATGCATTGTTAATCATAAATATATTAACTCTATAATTGAATACAAAATGTCGAAAAATGCTTTCAAAAGAGATAACATTGTGAAACTCTATTATTAATGGTAAAGCAAGTTTAATAGAAAATAAGATTTATAATACAGTATTAATAAAATTGGTTCTAAATGTTAGAATCACCAAAAAAAATTATACTAAATTTTTTAATAAAAACAAACGCGGTTACTATAATATATATATATATATATATATATATATATATATATATATATATATATATATATATATATATATATATTGCATTATTTTATGCTTCGTATATTTCTTGTGTATACATATATTTATAATAATCATCATCATTCTTGCATCCTCCTGCATCCATATTTTTGTAAATTTAAATATTTTCATCTGTTTTGAAAATAAATTTGAAGATAAATCAACGTAATTCTTTAACTTGTAAAAATTTTACTGGTGTTAACTATTTTTCTTCACAAAAAAGAACAGTAAATAAAACTTGTGGAGCAAGTGAAATCTAACTGAAGTATTTATCCTGAAATAACCTTACCAATGAAAATGTAATTCTGAAAAATTTAACTATATCAATTTAGATTTTTTTAATATAAGATATTTAAACTTACTTTTTTGGAATTATAGTTACATATGTTTAATAAAGTTACAGACAAAACTTTTGATTAATTAAAAATCCCATGTATTATTGTCTGCACAATGCTATCAGAAAGTGATAGGAAAAGTGGAAATATTTTCATAAATTTTTTATTTTTAATTTGTTTTTGTTTTTTTTTTCGTAAAAGTTTTATTTTATAATTAGCAAGATAAATACCTCATTGTTCTCGGGAAATTTCCTTTATATTTTATAAATAAGCAACTAAAACAAAAAATTAACTAAACATACGTAAGAACTAATTTAATATGTTTACTTATATAAAGAAATATGTTTATCTAAGTAATTTATGAAGTGGCTTTAGAGCAATTAACAAAAGAAATAAATCAATTTTAAACATGCCTATTGGGACACACGTTCAATTTTATCTGTTAATAGAGAAATTTTGAAGCTATGTGGAATTTTATAGAGCCTGAGAATTATATATTAAAAGTAATAAGTGATTCATATCCGTTCCCATTTTTAAATGGCTCTGAGTTCTGTGAAGTTAGCGCACTATTTTAAGCAATTTTCAGTTTTCATGGAATAATTAAGAAAAATTATAGACCAAATTTATATTTTAGCTTAGTTTTTATGAATATTTTATTAAAGTTAAATGATTATACTCAAATTAAAAATTTTTAAACATTTCAAACTGTTCTATGCATAAAAATGGCTTGATTATCTTTTACTAAATTCTAAAGAAAAAATTATAACAATATGCATACTTAATTTTAAAACAACGCCCTTAACTTTATTTGCATTTAAAAAGAAAAAAGGCATACATTTAATCTCATAATATATTAACTTTAATGTAGGTTGATATAAGATAATGCGTCTAATGTGAAGCACTAATATTAAGGTGGATATTTTTTGTAATATCTATTACATATTGTTCGTTTTATCTATATCATACTACATATTATTTATTATCTACTGTTCTATATACTTTATGTTATAGGTAATTTTTTTGCAAAATAATGCGTCTAAAGAGCAGTCCTAAAGAAATAGTTGAAATGAATGCATATATAGTCTAATATATTTACAAGTATAACCTTAAAAAATGTACACCGGTCCCTCCAAAGGTATACGGTGGAGGTCGCCGCAATAGCAATAAAAGAACACCAGGCCCGGACAGGCCAAGGTAGCAAGGCAAAAAAACAACACAATTAAAACACATATAACTCAAAGGCAAAAGTGTTAAAAGGGGCGTATGTAGCAATCCACTGAAACTCATCGAATAGAAGATCTGCCTTTATAACCAAAACCTTTATATAAAATCCAAATACAATACAATCCAAATATTTAAAATCCAAATACAATACAGTAAAATATTGAATATTAAACAATGAAATATTCAATAAAACATTAAAATATTAAGTAAAATCCTTAAAACCATAAAATCCTTTATGGTTTTAAGGATTTCACTTAATATTTTAATGTTTATTACTTAATATTTTAATATTATTTACAAGCATAAGCATATAAACTCGAATAATTATACAAACCGTTTTTTGCCTGGACAAGTAAGCTAATTTAAGAATTGTCTTCTAGTAAAATATTGTGCATCAATGGAGATAATCACTTAAAACAAATAATTCTGTTGTATTAAAAACGATTTTGTTCTAATGATAAGAGCTGAGGTTAACCATAAAGAACTACTTGATAAAATCAAAAATACATTTTCTTCAATAGCTTAGTAAATATATTTTCAAAATATATGTTCTTCAATAGCTTAGTAAATATATTTTCAAAATATATGTTCTTCCTTAGTTTATTAACATGGAATATTATAATATTGTATTGCATTAGAATAACAAATAAGTCAGGAAAAGTTGAATATCTGTCCTTCTCCAATTATCTACAATTTTTCTGCTATATATGCAGTATATGATGTTTGTACGCACATATAACTACTCAAATGAAATGTTCTTGGAATAAAATGGTATTAAAAGGTTACGAATTCTTTTGCGTGCTTTTTAATTGGAGTTACTAACAGTGCAACTCAATTCTGACGTAATCAAAAATATTGTGTAAATTACTAGTTGGTATGCATGAATAGAAATAAATCATCTTTAACTATAAAATGATACAATTGTAAATCAAAAACCAATTTAAATTTTCATTCCAAAAAATAATTACCCAGACGTAATTCTTAAAACAAAATATGTGGTAAAAATTTATTGAAAGTAAATTATTAATGCATTAATATATTTTTTCACAGTATGATTAATTTTTCACAATATCATTAATACGATTTTTTTTATCTTTTATTGTTCATCGTTTTGGATTCCAGTTGCTTAGAACAGATTTAAAAGTATATTCGCACTTTGATTACAGACTTTAAAATTTTCCTTCATTGTAGGTTAAAATAAGCTTTCACATGCAAGAAAATATCTGAAAATGTTAAATTAATTCTATGATAATTTAATATAAAAAATGTATGAAATATATTATTTAAGCTTAAGGATGCAGCAATAAATAATTTTTAGCATCAGATAGCATATTTTACTAATTTTAATTTACTGTGGAAGGATAAATTTCTACTCTAAAAATGGAAAATACACTTTAACATGAAATATAGTCTAAGTTAAAACGCATCATCTTACAAAATAATTTAATTGCGTAACTTGTATATTGGAAAATATAAATTATTTGTTTCAAATAATAAATAAATATGCAAAAATTTTGTTCAAGATTACATTGTAAATTTTAAATTATTTTTATTATTTCACAAACAAAGAATAATTCAAACCATTAACAGTTTAATTAACATTTCTTGTGAGGATCCTTTTTACAAATTATTATAAAATTTATGTTCAATTATGTTTTTAGGTCTTATCATAATTTATTAGTTGTAATTATGAAAATTATTCAATTTTATATTATAAATCCTACCGATTATATTTTATCTTAAAATAGTTTAAAAGAAATTTTCAATAAAAGCTTAAAAATTGAAAATGTAGTAGAAGTAGATTATAAAGATAGAAATGTAGTAAATTTGTAGTAGAAGTGTGTAAAGGGGAAAATCATAGTTGGTTTAACTTCCATTTCTGAAATGATGTTTGAAGGGTTTAGATTTATTTTAATACCCAGCAAGAATACACAATTGAGCAATATATAAACCGAATTAACATTGTACTAAAAAGTGAGATCGTAAATTACCTAACTAGTCATAAAAATGGTTGAATGTTTGTTTACGCAAAATATTTGAAAACATTTAGATATTCAACTAATCTAAGTTTCTTTTAAAATATGCATATCATACTGATTTTGAATTATTCGTATTGAACTTGAGAAAATTATAAAAGTTTATCTTGGAGTTTTTATTAAAACATTGAAAAAGCTGAAACATCATTGCTTAAATTCTTTAATTACATTGTTGATACTTGGCTGCAACAGAATTTTTTCAATGTAAAGTTTTCTTACAGTGTGAATTGTATTGATTAAAGCAAATCTTATTACAGTAATTTTAAATTTTATAAATGCATCTGAACTAAAGCTATCCATTTATATTAAAAATTAGAATTTGTTGTGAGACTGATGAGATAAAATGCAATGTTCAAGGAAATAACTTAAATATATTTCTAATAGCTTAAATGCTTATTTAATTACTTATTTCCTTCTCACAAATAAAGTGAAGAAACTGTATCATGGAATAAAATCTCACTTTTCTGATTTAAAGTTGCTTGATCCCAGTGTCACATTTCTCCCAGTATTGCCAATATTTCACATTGTTTTGCAAAACTAAAAATGGCTAACTTATGCAATATACTCATAATAAAAAATTAAGTACATTATTAACTACCACTACATAGTAATCATAATATATTTTTTTTAGATAAAGAATAAGGTTTTTGGTAAAGAATTCTTGGATAAAGACTTGTCATCACATATTTAATAAGCTATTTTGTTAATTTATTATAATTCCTATGTAGTATCGATTTCTCATCCCAAAAATATAAAGGATTTAAAAACACAAATACTTAATGCTCTAAATAAATAGCACATATATTTATAAAAAAAAATTTTAAATATATAATTAAAAGCGCTTAAAATATTTTATGAACTGTAGTTTGGCTTATATATTTCTCCAAGATTTTTTAACCATCAGTTGAAATAAAACCCCTTAAAACATTTTTAATTGCACAGTTTAAAATGTATATCTGTGTGTATTGTCTCCTTGATCTTTAAGAATAAGATCACCATTCTTAAGTTTTAAAACAAATGCAGGACTGAGAATATATTAGCTGTTATTTTTACCTCATTTCTTATAAGCATTTTTTATAATTTCACAAACAAAATAGCATTCAAACCATGAATAGCGTATATAAGAAGCATTTTTGGTGATACTTTTAACAAATTGTTATAAGCATTATTTCAAAGTTACTACACTTTTAAATAGTAATTCTAAATATAATTTAATTTTATATCACAAGTGCTTATATCAAAATGAGTATTTTGATCCTAAAATTATGTTAAAAAAATTTTCAATAAAAAACTTTATAGAATTATAATAGAATTAAAGGAAAAAATCATATGATCAAATTTCGTTTATTTAAGAATAGAAGTTTTATTCTGTCATTGAATCACCTGTTTTACTAATTTTATTTGTATTAAAATGTTATTGTCAAACAGCAATGTATAAAATGCTTCATCTTGCATTACACTTTTCAAACATCTGTTATAGGTTTCGGCCAGTCCCAAAACTAGAATTTTTCTTTTTTTTTGTGTGGGAAATATTCAATTTTAAAGGATTAAAGGATTTTGTTTTCTTCTGCTTAAAAAGGTCAATTTTTCTTCTTTGTGATAGTAAAAAATACGGAATACCATTATATATATATATATATATATATATATATATATATATATATATATATATATATATATATATATATATATATATATATATATATATATATATATATATATGTGTGTGTGTGTGTGTGTGTGTGTGTGTGTGAGAGAGAATAATTATGTATTACTAAGCATAAATGTTTTTTATGCTTACTTTTCTGTTATATATATATATATATATGTGTGTGTGTGTGTATGTATGTATATATATATTTGTATATGTATATATATAGATAGATAGATATAGATATATTATTATTCTGTTTATTTTTTTCGTGGGAGATTCATTTACTCTGTAAAGAAATCATTCTTATATATTGAATTTATATTTTTTATTAGAATATATAGGATGAAGTGACATTATAAGTTAGAAAAATGCAAGAAGTTTTCAGTGGTGAGGATTCAATACTATCTATGAATTTATATTCAAATGAGTCTGATATTTAATGTTAAATGTATGTATGTAATTGTCAACGTAAGCGATCAGTAATTCTATGAAAAAAGTCAAATTATTAATTTCTTTTTAATTTTTTTACAATATAAAAATAATTGATGCAGTTTTTTTAATATCAGTATCCAAAATATACATTTTCTGAAAAGAATTTATTTAGTAATAATTAAAAAAATACTTCCTAATTAATCTGAAAAAATATTCATTTGTAGATTGGAAAAATTTACAAATGAATATTTTGTTAGATATTATATAAGTTAAAATTAATAAAATACTTTTTTTAATTATAACATAACAAGATAATGATTATTTTTCAATGTTTAATTTTAGTTAATTAGAATATTAATCTTAATTTAGATTAAAAACTTTTTTAAGAAGTGCACTTTTGTTTCTATCATTTTTATTTTAATACAATGTTTGAGGCTGATTACCGTATTAGACGGAAAATAATATGAAGAATTAAATAATATAAAAGGAATGGAATAATTATAAGTTAATATCTATCTCAAGTTTATATATTTACGTGATTATATTTTTAAAAAACAGTGAGAGAAATTAGAGACTTTTAGAATAAAGCTTGTTAGTTTAATATTTCTTAATATTTTTTGTTATTATTTAATAAATTTTTGTTTAATTTCTTATAATGATGGAGGGTCTGTAAATATTGTATATTTTCCAAAATTTTAGTGAAACACTATGAAATGTTTGTTGAGTTTCTGTTTATTTATATTTAAAAAAAACTTCTAGAGATTCTTATATATTTGATTGCTAGAACTTTTTCTCACAGATTTATTTTGGGTTGCATATTTGTAAAATTATAATGAACAAATTAGTTATATATTTATGTTATTATGGTGTAAAATAGTTTATATTTAATTTTTTCAGAAGGCATTGTTTTAAAATAAATAACATTTATTGCAGACAACACAACTTACATAGAAATCCAATGTAGGAGGACTGAAACAACATGTCCTCTTAGCCTGAGATTTAGAGAGCAAGTGTTCTGTGTTCGGTTCATATCTCACTGAGAGAATGCATAAACCGCGCCTACAAAGTGTGCTGCTTGGTTGGGTTCATTTCACGAAGTTAATACCATTGGCACAGAAATTTGATTGACAAGTTTTAAGTTTCACTTAGCAATTTTCAGTCTTACATCGCGAATTGAAGTGTTTTGTAAAAGGTCAAGAGTTTCTCAGAAATGATGTGATGAGTCACCTCAATTTCTTAGAGAAGTCGCGATGAGTTACCACAGTATGATGCTCTCTATAATAGTAATGTTTTCTATAGAATTCCCTTACTTTTAATTTTTTAATCAATTATAAAAAATTTTAACTAACCTAAACTTTAAAACTTAATTTTCCTAAATTTTAATTCAATAATTTTATTAATTTCTTATTGAATTAAATTTTGTAAAACAAATTTAAATAGGAAACATATTTTCTTCTTTTTAATGTTGCTTTAAACTTTCTATAACATAAAGACTTATTTTGCTTTAAGAATCGAAAATATAGAAACCGAACAAGAGAATAAGGTTCAAATAAGAGTAATTTGAGTGATTCTCTTACTGAAGGGTTGTGAACAATTCCCTTTACTTGATTACAAAGTTTCAGGAAAAAGTTTTCGTCTTTTGGGAAAGAAACGTGAAACATAACAATTGGGTTTGGCTTTAAAGTCTAAAATAAAGATGTACCTACCTCTAAAATACAAAATAGATTTAACTGGCGTATCAGAGAAGTCGAGTCACTGAGGAATATTCTATGAAAGAAAGAAATTTGCATTGGGTTCTACAAATTTACTGGCTTCTTTTAATTTACTTTTAGTTACTTTAAATTACAAATTTACAAATACACGCTTAAAGTCTTAGAATATTTGTCAAAATGCATTTTTAAAGTTTACCCATTTCTCTCTTATATAACAATGCTTTTTCCACTCGTAAGTTATTTAAAGAAATAATATTTTAATAAATTTTGAGTATAAAATGAAGGTATGAATCATTGATTTAAGTATAAAAATAGTTATATGGCATAAATTCCTCAAGAAAGACTCGTATGCACACAAATAATAATTAATTTCAAAGGATTCCCTTAATAATAAAATTAATAATTTATTATACTTTCGAAAATTCACTTAATATGACCTTTTCATTTAATATTTCTTATCAAAAATAGCTTAATTGCTCTTTATTACGTTAATTTGTCTCGGTTTAATATTCCCCCACATCATCAGTATTTTTCTGTAATCATAAACGTGATTACAAAACGAATTGTGTTATTAATGCATTTCCAAAAGTAGTAAATTTTCTGGGAACTGAGGAAAGACAAGATGAGAAATTTATAGACTAATAGCATAAATTTCAAAGGATATTGAATGGAAAGGACGTATTACTTAAGAGTCAGTATATATATGAAATACTTTGAGAGTAACAATTATATAAATTTAAAATTGTGAAAAAAGTTTAGAAGTTTATATTACTGTAAGTATATTCGGTTTTGGAAGATATATTGATTTCTAATTAAGATTTTTACAACTTATAAAATTAAAATTAGTATAAAGTTCACTAAAGATTAAAATACAATGAGAGAGAGAATAATTCTCACATACACAAATTAATACCTAGATTGCTTGCTATAAATTTTAGGATGAATATTTCTGCCAACTAAAGAAAATTGCAACAATTTTGAATCATAGAGAGATCGGCATATGATCTGGCATTCTGCTTTCGATAACACACCAGCAGAGGAAAGCTGGACCTTTAAAAAGACTCAAGACGATTAGATTTTCTCAGCACTTTATTTGGATTCATTTGTATTTCTCAGAACATTCACAGGTGGTTCTTCATTTGAGTCAGGAATATTCTGTGAATTCTGACCCCATGAATGACTCATTTCCGAAAATGCTGCTTTTCATTCCTTAATTTTAGGATGTGTATTCAATTCATATTTCCTTTTGACTGCATTTTGCTATTAGATCCTCGTTGTTTGAAGCAGTAAAAAAAAGAAAATTTTATTTTTAAAACAGTGCCTAAGGAAAAACAGGTTTCTTTTTATTGAAGTCAGAATCATTGTAAAATTAATTCTTAGCATTCAAGTTTAAAACGAGCATACATATGCAAATTCTTTCCAAATATGCTAATTTATAAATAAACATTAAAGTTAATAGCTCGATTCTTCAGGTAAAGTATTGTTAAGGTCAGTGAAAAGTTTCTGCTGTTAGAAAGGCTACTGAAATTTTAATCATCGTATTATAATAACTTCTTACATACTTGTTAAGTGCATTTTAATTCTCTAGATTTCAAATTATGCATTCATTTGACACAGGCTTTCAATTAACTTCATATTTTTCCAACATGCTTTTCATAACGAAATTTCGTCAGAAATTAATTGATAATTATTTTTATCATACTTCTTCAAATAATACCAGATTTATAATTCATAAATAAAGTAAGGGATATAAATATTTTTTAAATGTGTATATAATTTGAAATTATGAAGTGATTAAAAAACATTTAAATTTTTTCCATAATTTTTATTTCAACAAAAATTACTATTTGAGAAGAACATAGTAATACCAATTTATGCATAGAGGAAATTTTCCAATTTTCACATATTGTTTTTATATTGTAAATAATAAAAAAATATTTTATTCCATTTTTCCGATATGATTATCGAAAAGTTATTGTTTTAAGATTTACATCAAAAATGAACTAAAATATAACTATAGTTTACTTTGCATGTGAATTTCAATGTAAGAAACATAATAATATTTAACTTTTCCTACATATGTGTATAATCAGGTACTTTTATAGAATATATAAAAATAAATTTAGCATGTCTAAAACATTTACATAGATATTTTACATTCTAAGAAATGGAAATTTAATCCTAAT
Source organism: Latrodectus elegans (assembly GCA_030067965.1). Taxonomy (NCBI): domain Eukaryota; kingdom Metazoa; phylum Arthropoda; class Arachnida; order Araneae; family Theridiidae; genus Latrodectus; species Latrodectus elegans. The sequence continues at coordinate 22,466,844 of CM057817.1, read as the reverse complement.
TATTTTATCAAGATAATTTATTCATGGATAGTAATTATTAAATTTAATTTAATCAGGAAAGAAGTATACTTATTTTCTTTTTTTCTTTTTTAATGATATAAACATATCATCCATTATCTTGTAGACTTAAATCAAATAAAATAATTTACAATTCATTTCACTTTTCATACTCTTTGTCAATATTTTGGTGAACTTTTAATAGATTACTTAAAAGTGTTCGTAGAGTACTGAACAATCGTATCACAAGACATAATATTAGAAACCTTATTTTAGAATCTACTGTTTGATGTTATTCAGCTTATACAGTATATTTTATAATAATTTCCAATTTCAAATTATTAAATTTAATAGTTCATTTTCAAATTAGTTTCCCACAAAATTTCCAATTAGAATACCATGACATTCAATTTGAAATTATATTGTACCAAATATTTCTTTTCATAAACTTATGGTAAAATTGAAATCAATGTTACGAAGAGCAAATATATTCCATTCCAAATTTGCACTTAGGAATGTTCATAGCATTTACTTTACTCTGAACTTGTCTCTTAAAACATATTAATTAAATAATTGAAGAATCATTCCTTTTAGACTGCATTCATTTAAATCGAGAAATATATATTAAAAGCATAAGCTAATTTATGTGTATTTTACAATCATAACAGTTGTATATGGACTCCCTTGCAATTAAACTATGTTAAATTATTTTACTAAAATGAAAATTCAAAAGGAATATACATTTTTACTTCACTGTAAATTTTAACAGGAACTATATTCTTTGCTTAGTATTTAATTTCACTTATTCTAAGATATTTTGTGATTTTCATAAAACTCTTCAAAATATACCAAATTTTAATTTTTTCAAATATACTTTTTCTTACATTGAACAATTCAAAATTCTAAGCAAAATTTCTTAAAATGTTTTAATTACTCAATGATCTAAAAATAAGTATATAATTTCTAATAAAGGAATTTGGAAATTATTTATAAGAGATAAAATATCCTACTGAGGTCTTATAAACTTTAAAAATGAATTTTGCAGTTATTACGAAATTGAATTCCCATAATGACTTTTGTCCTTATGGTTATATACTGAATACTATTTTTCTCAATTTATGAAATATTAAACAAAACAGTTATTAGAAAATTATTTATTCATTAGTTTGGGAATAAATTAGATTACTGAAAAAATAATTTAAAATAACTTTTATTAATCAACTAAAGTTTTTAAGAGTAAATTCAAAATTAAATCATTTAAAATTTAATTTTTATTAATCAGATTTAAAAAAAGCATTAAATCTAAAAAGCACTTTTGCATCAAAATCTGAAGCTGATAGATAAAATTTTAAATCTAATAACAGAAATGACATCTGCTTTATTACATTTCTTGTTACATATTCTCATTCACAACTACTGAGATTCACTTCTTAAATGCATACATATTAATTCTTAGCCTTATATTTTTATGTACCTGTAAAATTAAAGTTCTGCAAATTTAGAGATAGTTTTTTGAAAGAAAAAGAAATTAATAAACAATTTAAATACTCAAAGAATATAAATACAAGCTCAGTAAAAATGCTTTACATTTCTTTTCCAAATTACAATTAAAAGGATATTTATGCAAAATGAGAGAGAGAAACAAAATATAAAAGCATTCTCTGTAGCTAAACTTCCAATTATATTTACGATTTTAATAAAAAAAATAGATAATTACCACGTAGAGTTTATTATAGTATGATTAAATTATTTTTCATTGTATGTTGTATGAAACAATTTCTATTATCCTTCTCATAGTCTATTTCAATAGATATAAATATAGATATATACATAACACAAAAATTACTTTTCGCTAGTCAAATAAACAATAATCGTATGAAATTCCCATTACGTCCTTCTAATTAAGAAATCTCCTCGAAAGATTTTCTGAAAATTTATTTAATCTTATTTCATATATATGGACTTTTAAAATATTTTAAAATTCAATTTTCTCTCGTTGATTTTCAAACTATAAGGCAAAACTTTTACCTAAACGAAATTGGCTTCCATAAAAATTAATAATTTTTCTGTGATAGACTTCCAAATTTTTTCTAAAAATAAATTAATTTGATAATAATTTATTCTTGTAATAATTTTTCACTATAACCTATAATTAATTTTTTTGCTCTTTTATTATAATACAATATTTATAATTGAAATTAGATGTGTGTGTGTGTGTGTGTGTGTGAAATCCTTACTAGAGATAGAGGCTAAATTGAATATGAATACATTGTGACCTGGAAAATAATAATGTTAAATTTAATTTTCAATACATTTGTTTATTTTATTTAATGATACCTCTTACATAGAAAATACTTTAAGCAAAGTGTGCTTGAAATTCACCAATGCAAATCATTGAGCTATTAAATCATAAAAACCGAATTTTTCCTAATCTAAGAATCAAAAGAAGCCTAGATATCATTACAATCCGGTTACATACCTGTCCTTGAAACTTCTACTCAAGAGAAATTTATGAAGTTTTTAAAATACCTGTATTCAAAATAATCCTATATTCAGAGAAAAGCGTAAGGTCATAAAAGAATAAAAAAAAATTGCATTAAAGTATATAGATTCGCCAGAGTGACGTGAATACTGAAATCTACTGTGTCTTACGATTAAGCTGTATGTTTTCAAAATTCAAAATCTATCAAAAAAAATACTTTATGGCTAGTGATTCAAAAACTGGTGCCCACACTTTTTAGTGTAGTGGAAAAATTGTCAGGTGAATGGCTAGTGTTCTAGCCTTTTGCTAAAATTTTATAGATTCGACTGCTGTGTAAGAAGGTATTGTTGTATTATTTGTTGCCTTTCTCTTTTAATTAATCAGCTGCAAAGGCTGCATCATATCCAGTTTTACCATCGGTTTCTTATATTTGTTGAATATTTGTTGGCTTTCTCTTTTAATTAACCAGCTGCAAAGGCTGCATCACATCCAGTTTTACCATCGGTTTCTTATATTTGTTGAATATTTGCTGCCTTTCTCTTTTAATTAACCAGCTGCAAAGGCTGCATCATATCCAGTTTTACCATCGGTTTCTTATATTTGTTGAATATTTGTTGCCTTTCTCTTTTAATTAACCAGCTGCAAAGGCATCCATTTTTACCATCAATTTCACTCTCAGATGTGAAAAAGGGTGTCCGTTTGACTTGCCATCGTATCGGACACGCACTTTTCACACACAGACATTTGTTCTTAAGCGAATAATTAAATCCATTGTGTGAGATTAATAATGAATCCTACACAGTATATCATATTTTACTCTTTTTTTTACTCTTTGTTATGAATTTATCAATCAACTATATTATTTTAACATTATTTTATTTGTTGGGACAACTACCAAATAGAAAACATTATGCCTTTTTATAGGCAATAGGTTTTCTCCAATTTATTTAAATTTTGCATTCTAAATTTATATTATTATTTATACACATTTTAATTTAAAATATTGATTTTAAATCAATCACATTCACTGTTATGTTTTTTGTATTTCATTTTAATTTCAATGTTGCATGGGTTTTCTACATTTTAATAAATAACTAAATTAGATATTTTTTAAAACCAAAGATTTGGAGCAGCTTGTCATTTTTGGGCCTTGCACCAGAAAACCCAACCAACCTTTTGAATTAACTTGATATCTAAGATACCAGTCCAAATAATCAGTGCAAAAAATGACCGTTGAGCAAAAAAATGTGTAGTGGAACATTTTGATTTTAGTTTTAGAACTTTTTAAGCAACTGCAGATGAATATTACGTCACTGTTTTCAAAATTCACACCTAAAAAAGTAAGTTTCATTCTTGAGAGGCTTCCAGACTTTCTACCTTTTGAAAAATAAAATAATATATTGTTTATGAAAAGTTAGCCCTCAAATCAAAACGTGGTGAATTTCAGAAGCTTTTCACGACAGATTTCAGCTCTTATGCTTTCTTATGTCTATTGTCATATAATGGGTAAAGCAAAACCTCGGTGGCATGATTGGATTAGGCATTCGTTGCCATCATTGAAGGGTAGTGAGTTTGAATCCTGACCCAATCAAAGATTCACCACATTCGCTGATAACGGTTAGAGCACGTTGAATAGATTGAGGTCGCAATATTCACCATGTGAAATAATACCTCCGGGAGCAGCATATCAAATCTGGGGCCTTATGTTTAGTCCCCGCTCCTAAATTAGGAACATCTGCCTATTTTCGGGATCACGGTAGCCCAACATCTAGATGCCTTACTATATAAGGTGCCACCATTTCCACAACTTGTAGTACTATAAAGATTGAAAACCCTTAATAGCTGCGCATTGTATAAAAAACAATAGACTAAGTTTTCCAAGAATCCTTTTCAACACCTATCGAATGAACATAAGTAAACGATATTGCTACTTTAGTTTAAGATCAATCACATTTCGCATTTCATAAATCGCAACAATTTCATTACTTTAGTTTAGGATCAAATAGCTCCTAAATATAAAAGAAAGTCTTAAACTCATGTGGTTGTTTCTGTTCATGATTTTGACTATAATCAAGTTAAATAAATATTTTAATTCATGTTCAAAAATACCTAATTTAATTCATTTTCAAAAATACCTATTCATAACTCTTTTCGTTTTACCTCTCTCATCATTAATTTCTTTAACAACGAATTGCTAACAGCTAAACAGGTAAAGTTTTCATAAGTTTTCTATCATCAAAGGAATAAGTGAGATTATCTAGTCCTACCAATTATCATTTAGTTAAAATCCATCTATACTCAATAGTTAATAATGCATTCAAACAAAACAATTCTATTAATAGTAATTTCTATTAAAACAAACGAGACCGAATCGTTAAAAAAATACACAAATATTTCTTGAAATTTCGTTTTATAATTTTGTACAACTCACCCATTTTTGTTAATCATATTCATCTTATAAGATTTCATTTTTTCTAAAGGATGTTTATAGTATAATTTAATTACACAAGGGATTAAAGTCTACATATACTATGATTAATTTCAGGGCCTCTTTAAGCAAATACAAAAAACTTAATTCCCAGCGAGACTCTCTATTAAAAATCAGAGCCTACTTTGTCTTTTCTCTCAATTGAAATTAGTTAATATTTAAATATAAAAAGCTCATTGAATTTTCCGATAAAAGTGAACTATTATTTCACTTCAGACTCAAAAGAAAAATAAATGATTTCTAAAAAAAAAGGGTTTATTAGAAACTGTTTTAAATTTCATTACTTTTTTCAAAGTTTAATACAGTAGTAATTTAGATACATGGAAAAAATAAAACTAAAAGCTTTCAAACCTGAAAAAAATCAATCCGTATCAAACTTTTAACAATAGAAGCATTTTTTTCCTTCAGCAATATTTAAAAACAGATAATGGATTCCATATACATTTTTAAAAGATATATATGATAAATATTTAAATTAAATACTTAAAAATGCGTATTATTTGCTTTAATGATTTTTTAAGTTATATAATTATAATTAAACTATTTCAAAAATGACAGGCTCCCATAAATGGTAATATATAAAATGAAAAATTTAAGTACATTGAAAATAATTATATTTGCTTAAATATTTAACGTTTCGACGTAAAGTGAAGCAAACACATGTACTCAAGAAAAGCGAGGAATTATTAATTTAAAAGTAAAAACAGGATATTGTAAATGGTAAAATATAAATGTATAAAAAATTTAAGTACATTAAAAATAGTTATATTTATTTAAATATTAGCGTTTTGAAGTAAAGTGAAACAAACATATCTGATCAAGAAAAGAGAAGAATCATTAATTTTGTTCGATCTTACAAGTACATAATTTAATACAAAATTAATAAATTAACCATAATTTTTCCAATTTTTTTTAAAAATAAAATATAGACTTTATATCTATACGCATATATATTAAACATATACCTAGAAACATTAGTATCTAAATGCATATTCATGCAGTTTTGAGTTTAACAGTATTTCTAGAGAAACAAATTACTGTAGAGAAGCATTAATTAGAAAAAATGGATATTACTACCAGAAATTAATATTAAGAAAAATGAAGAATATCTGAAAAAATATAGATACTTTCAAAAATTCTAAGATTTAAATAACCAGAAGTTAAAATTAAAAGAATTAAATAATAGATTTTTTCAAACATATATAAATTATTACTTTTGTGTAGAACTGATTTTTTTTCAACTATAAATTGAAATCATTGTATAACGCAACTTTAATCTGATTTTCTATTATAAGTTTAATATTTACAATTAATTCTTGACTATTTTATAAAGTTAACATATATGTATTATATATATATATGTATATATATATATATATATATATATATATATATATATATATATATATATCGTTGAGTCTATTTCGTTATTCTACATGTTTAATTCTCAAATCCCACTAAATTTTCTGATTAATTGGCATTCTGGCATTCAAAAATGTGTGCGCCCTAAAAGAAACATTTTTCACAACATTTGACGAATTAAGTTTTTGTTTCAGATGACAGATTAATCTACAGGTGACTGATTACGATGTTTAAATAAATCACTGCAATTATCAAACTTTTGTAACTTTAAAAACTTGGGTATTGATATGAAACTTTGCAAAAGTGCTCTTCTTATTCATATGACAAACTAATATTTTTTATTAAATTTTTAGTCTCATTCACACAGAGTAGTAGTGTGTGTGTGTGTGTGTGTGTGTGTGTGTGTGTGTGTGTGTGTGTGTGTGTGTGTGTGTGTGTGTGTGTGTGTGTGTGTGTGTGTGTGTGTGTGTGTGTGTGTGTGTGTGTGTGTGTGTGTGTGTGTGTGTGTGTTTGTGTGTGTGTCAATAAAGAGTTAATTTCTATATGTGGTGAATGTAAACTAATACCTAGTGAGAAGAGGAAGAGAATGATAAAATTTTTGCTTTATACTCTTTAAAATGTTTGCCAAAATGATCTCAATCGTTTAGACTGAATCATAAATTTTCCGAGATAGTTTCATTTCTCTTTCCATAACATTGTAAAATTTACTTTAAGCTCCCAAAGAAATGTTGGAAATGTGCGAGAGTAATTAATTGCAACTCTGTCTTTTATGGCTGAGTGCTACCTTGTTAAACAGTAAGTATGTGAGGTTGTAAAATTTAAGAAAAAGGTAAATAATCACAAATTCCTTATTTTAAATTTTAATGTTGCGTAAAATGGTAGGTATTCGATTTAAAGTAGTGATTTTTTCACTTATCAAAAATCTTTTATTGCTTAATTACTGAATGCACTTGCTGTAATGGGTATTTTAGTATATATATATATATATATATATATATATATATATATATATATATATATATATATATATATATATATACATAGTTCACACACATCTATTTCGTAAAATAAATGTAAAACTCAAAGTTTTAATTAGCTTAGCTTACATATCTAATCAAACTGTATACATTTACTTTAACCTTACTGTAATTCAGACCCTCTTAAAAAGGTATTTTGATCTTCGTAACTCTTGCGAAATTTAAAATGCTAAGATACTGAAATTTTATATTATATACAATCTATTCTTTTATAAATTTAAAATTGCAAATTGTATATAATATTCCCTGTGTTGAACGTCTTCAAGAGATTAATTGCCAATCAAACATTTTATTAGTTGTCTCTCTCTCTCTCTCTCTCTCTCTGTTAATTCGATCGTATCTTTGATTCCCAGTTCAGGCGTGGCTTGTTTTCTAAGTTCCAAAAATATTTTAATGTATAAAGTCAGGCTAAAAGGTCCTTCTATGAAAAACATGGATGCAAAGTAACCATCAAACTGTATAAGATATCTAAAAGCTAAATAAAATTTTGTGTTGGAGGTAAAAATGATCATTGATATCTAAAAAATTTATTCATTTTTGATAAATTAAAAAAGAGTATTGCAAATGGTAAATTCATTTTTAAATGTGATTACAATGTTAGAATCACATACACACACCTATTAGCAATTCATTTTATTTCGCACCTTAATCGGTAATTTTATAATATATTAGACAATAATTTACCATTTTACTTATAATTTTCGAATTTTTCTTATAATTTTTAATCATAAAAATGTGTTTAACTACCCCCCTCAAATCCTACATTCTGCCTCATCGTGGTGAGGGGGTGTCCCTGGGCGGAGTGGGTGATGTATGTCTGAAGATTATTCTCCTGGTAGGGCCACCCTAGGCGTGAAGGCCACTCCATTTGCCCAGCTAAAGACTGTAGGTGTAGGAGCCAAGTCCGACTTCTTACTTTGGTTCTCCTGTCTTTGTGACCTTAGAAGCTGCCCCTTTTCTCCATCCATGGAATTGGTTGGGGCTTTCTCGGGAAGATGTGTATCTAAGACCGTTACTCGTTTTAGATTTTTTAAGAATTAGTGGTGGCATCATGGATGTGGCCTAGCTTTGAGAACCAATTGGAGGTTTGAAACAACAACATTTAACTACAGATTATTTTTTTGCAATGATTAACTAGAAAATTAAACTAAGCATAAGAAAAGAAACAAAAAAATTAAGAAAATTATGTTTTTTTTTTTTTTACAGTGATAAATTATATAATTATATTTTGATGAAACTATAAAAAAAGTTAAAACATATTTTGAAATTTCAAAGGAAGTGTTGGATTTGACCTGACATTTTTATTTCAAATTACTGTCATTTTTATTAGTAGGAAATTTAACTAAATTTTTTAATAAATAAACATTGTAAAAAATATAAATAAGTTTAAAAAAACAATTTTTTAACAAAAATACTTTGCCACTTATTTTATTGCTGCATTGATAACACTATATCTCTTGTTAAATACAAACGTGAGATCTTAATTGTAAATAAAATATTAGAAAATTAATTAGATTATAAAATTTATACATAAAATCATTCCATATATGATTCTACATTTCAAAGAAACAGTTTTCTTGAATATTTAGTATAAAGTGTAACGAAATTATCAATTTGCAAATTGCATTTTAAATTTGATAAATCCAAAACTTTTTCTGGCTTACAAGCTATAGAAAATTATATTTAATAACAAGAGTCAGGTATATATGTTAATAATATTTTATACTCCAATTTTCAAAAAAAATCTCTTGTTAAATGAAGAGATTCATTGATTTGTACTGTAACTTGACTTGTAGCTCCATCTTGTGAAAAGGGAATGCACTTAGAAAAGAAAAGTAGTTTAAGAAAGGTAAGAATTAAGATTTTTATATAACTATATAAGTCGAGTTTTCATTCGAAAATTGCCTCCTATATACTTTATAATAGTCAGACTTTTTCTTTTTATGAAAGGTTTTTTTACTGTTAATGGAAGATTTCAGTTTTGAATAAACAAATTTTTATTTCATTTTGTTTTCTAATCTTTCAAAATCATTTAATTTTATAGAAAATATATTTAAATCCTTCAAATGCATTGAAATAAATTTTATTTGTAAAAATTTTCTAACGTGTAAGGACATTACAAATATAGTAATTTTTACTGATAAATAGCATTTTTTTCCTTTTCAAAATAATTTCAAACAGTTTAGGAAGTCAGAAAGTGCCATACATTAATTCCGTATATTTACGTAAGAATTACTTTCATTAAATATTTTAAACGCCATTCATTAAATTACATAAAATATTATTCCCCAGCATAAAAAAGTTATCAACTAAGCTTTTTTTAATAAATTAAATCTGGAAAAACACAATTAAAAATATTTCATTTTTTCGGAAAGATTATATTGATTGATTTTTTTTATAAGAAATGTAATAAAGTAAATTTATTCTATTAAATTTTGAATTAAAATGTCTTACAGCTGTTGTGAAAAAACTTCACTATAGCACATATTTATGGGAAAATTGAAAGAAGAAATTAGATTCAGAAAATGAAAATTGTGTTTCAAGGAAACCAAAAGGGAAATAATGAATTTTCTTAGATAGCATTTTGAGCGGAGCGGTTTTAATATAATAATATTTTTTAATTTATGATTGGAACTAATAATACAATACAAATACAGATACACAATAATAGAAACTAAGTAAATATAATAACAAATATTTGTTTAAAATTTTCCATTAATGCAGTGGTACAAGAGAACTTTGAGTCTGCATTCGCATCAAATATCCAAGATCCTTGAAATTTTAATATAACATACAAGAGATGTTACGCTGCCTTCCCATTTACGAAAGAATTTTTGCTCCGCTTCTTTAAATTTATTTATCCAAGGGGAATATCGCTCAAAAACATTCAAGCATTCTTTTCTCTTATATATCTAGCACAAATATCAAAATACCTGTAGCGGCAAAAGATATCAATTCAGGTCTTTTCTCGCTACAAAAACAACTTAAAGAACTATTTTACGTTACATATATGTGCTTGTTTTTTAATAATATTTTTTTATTGTTGGATGCTGGTAAATTTGATGTGATGGTTTTAAAAGTTTAACAAATTAAAAATATTATAATAGTTTCCTCATTAATCACTGATTATAACAATTTTGTGGAATAATTTTACATTTAAATGATTGATTTTCAGTCAAAAATTTAAAAAAATCTTTATTTATAAGAACTCTTTTTTTTCAAATCAAATTAAGAATATGATATAAATTTTTATTCTTATTCTATAATGTTCAAAATTCTTCATATTTTCAGTAGAATTTTATGAATCTTTATATTATTATTAATGAAAATCTGTAGTTTATTTTTAATTTGTGTGATATTTATTTACACACCCGCATTTAAAACACTATATATATTAAAATAAAATTGATTTTTGAAATAATGCTCCTTATTCTCATTAAATATCCTCTAAGGATTTTCAAATGGACAATTTATTTAAAAATTAAATAAAGATTTGAATAAATTACCATTAATTTATATGAAATATAAATCTGATATGCTAATATATATTTTTAATAAAACCTATATTAAAAATACATTTCAATCTAGGAAATCTGCATAACAAATCACGTATATTTATTATATGTTCTTACGTAATTCTGGAGATTTATAACCACGTTTTTAATAATAATAATAATAATGCAAGATAAATGCTTACCATATTCCTGCAAATTTTAACATTATAATAAACTTTAAATAAAATTTAATTTTGTTCACCTAATAATAATAGAATATATTCATAAGACAAATTTATAAAAAAGATAAATGTAAAATATATAGAAGATTGAAATACCTGTGAATAGTCCTTGTATATATTCTAATATTTCAAAACGTAAATAAAAGCAGACAGAAGGAGTTGAAAAGAAGATATTGGTATACATGATATGAATAATATATAATTGTTTAACAAAGTAGTTTATTTAATCATAACTTTAAGTATCATATTATTTATAAAAATTCATCTTTATCAAAATTTTATTTATCTTTCAGTTGAATTAATTATTTCAATTCTCACTACTCTGATACTTGTAACTTACACACATGCATTCTTGCTTATTTTTGTATAATAAGCTTGCCAAATTATGAAGAGAATATTATATACACTAACTGAACATTTTATAGAAACAAAAATTTATATATGTTAAACATTTCTGGGTGTTAAATTTTATCGAATATTTTCACACAATAATGAATAATTCTATTGATAATAATACGCATATTTGTCAGTCATGCTTTAATATAATGGAACACTGGTTTCCTTAAACTAAAAACAATTTTATTTTAAAATCGTTTTGAAAAACACTAAACAAACGGAATATTATTTTAAGCATTTTGAACAAATTAATTTTTTCAAATCAAAAATTTAGGCTTATATTTTATCTGAGATATCTTAAATTTACGCAGTTTTTTAGAGTATGTCATTTTTAAAAAGTGTAAGATTTATTAAATCTAAATTTTACTAATATTTTATGCCCTGACTGCAAAAATTGACAATAACTCAAAAAATATGCAAAAGAAAATTGAATTAAACTTTAAGGTAAGATTTATTATTTACTTATAACTTATGAATGGAAGAAATTCAGGAGAATATTTAAATTTTATGATACAAGCAGGTAATTAAAATTTCGTATAAACTCCTTAAATAAAAAATATTTCCAATCTTGAGCAGTAATATAAACCTCAAAACGAGATTTTCCAAGGTATTCATGAGGTTGTCAATGAACTTCGTGTATAGGAATGCCCATTGACTACGTAAAGAAATTCTACGTTAGGGAAAGAGAAGAACACAAAATTCGTCCAAAGAGAAACGGTATTTCAGTGGTGAAAAATGTATTGATGCTAAGCAAGTTATAAGAAAGTGAAGATTGTCTACTTTTGAACAGAAAGTATTGCTAGTTGTATCAGTATAGGAATTCAAATTCTAATATATGCTTGTGTTAATATATACCAGAAATTTCAAGGATATGTATCCTTTGATCTTATATTTGACAGTTGATATATAAATTAGTGACATGCACAAGAGCTGTCACTTAAGACATAAGACTGCTTAACTGCAATTATTACATACAATCTTGGCCGGTACTATGTTTTTCTGTTTTAAAAATAATTATTGATCGAATGTTAATGAGAGTGGTGTATAAAATTATGTATAAAACTCTATATAAGACTGTAACATATACGTATATCGTATACATGTTTTTCAATAGTTAGATTAATTACACAGCTTGTATCATATCACAAATAGTGATCATTTGGAGAAAAACTAACTCTTGATTTGCCACCAACAGTATTTTGTAAACCATTATGAATTGGTTACTCAGACAACTGATCGCTGAGCTATCAACAGCTGCCACATTATAATATAACGATATATTTGACTTCTTTTAATCCTTTGTACCTTCATATAGTAATTTTGCTTATAAAAGTAACGGAGAACTCGTATATATTGCTTGGGTATATTGAAGTTTTTTGTCTACATAGCAATTCTCCTGTAACTAGTTTTGAGATGGTGTTTAATAATGAGAAGGAATGATAGCTGCTATAACTTATTGGAGTAGTGCTGCTTGAAACAGATTTTTATGTTGTCTACTAAATCTAAATTTCAAATTTTTTTAACTAAATTTATTTAAATTTATTTCTTAAATTTTGGAAACATATGTATATCTAGCCCACATATTTAATAAACATACGGTTGTTTGATTGCTCGTTATGTTGCCAATTTGCTTACATGGGATTAATTTGTGATTTCAAAATATTTACAAAATATCTTTTTCGAAATGAAGATGAAATTCAGAAGTGTTGAATTGAGGGACAAAGCACTGATTTCCCAGTACCAGTTCTGCTCATAAGAATGTTTTTAAAAGTTTAAAAAAAAAAATTATTCGAATGCATAATATATACTGCTAAATTTAAAAGATGAATAATTATCATAGAAACTTTAATTGTGAATAGGTATAAGTAGTAACTTTTCTTTATTTAACACAGAAGATTTTTCTTCCCAACATTTCTCTTCACAACTCACCTTTCATTCTTTCTAATATAAAAAATAAAACAAAAATAATACTTTAAATATTGAGATTTCATAACAATGTGATTAAAGTTCTTAATTAATAACACAAACGTAATATTTTACGCATTTGATGAACTCTAATTAAATTTATTTGACGCAAAATTTCTAACTTCAAAGATCTGATAGATTGTAAACACACAATTTTTTTATTTAAATTTTAAGGCATTTATTACTTTTATACAAAGAACAATGATTATTTTATTTCTCAAAAATTGATTTTTTTAAATTTATTTTACAAAAAGCATTTCTTTTAAGTTTTCTAAATAGTAGATTACTAAAGGAAAATAAATGTTGAATATATTTTACCACAAATAGGTTTTTCATTTTGGTGAATGCACTCTAAACTATTTTTGTCAGTTTTTCACATTATTTTACATTTTCCATTCACTTCATGCATTTATTTTATAAACGTAAATCCTCTAGTTTTCATTATTTTGGAAGCAATAAATATTCCATTTTTTCATTACTTATATCTAACTTGTTACTTTAAGTAAAAAATTCTAAATATTTAAACATGAAAAAATTTCATTGTACATAAATATTTTACACTTTCCACTTCTTCAGCATTATAGATAAATAATTAAAATGCATGTAAAATTGCACCTTCTTTTATTTTACATTTCCATCTATCGATTTGATATTTATGATTTATATATCATTTCAAAATGTTTATATTGCAATGCATTTCACACACAACAGAGATTATAAAATTTTAATATATATCACATTTACTATATTTATGTAAGTTAATATCAAAGAAAATTCTTTATTGATAGAATATTTCTGCGTTCGCAGGATTTGAATAGTCAAAAAAAGAAAAAATATATAATGCAATAAAGTTTCTTTCATATATTCTAGAAGAAATACGTTTAATCATTAATATGAACTACGAATGGCTTCTCTATTTAATCCCGGAAATGGTCCCCCAAGCGCATTAAAAGAATGTAGTTAACACCTATATAATTACGTTCGACTGTTGCATAGAGATTAAAGGATTACTTAAATCCTAGTCGATGTCTTGTGGAATCCACGCAAGCCGTTCTCAAGGGTACTGCTAGAAAATACAGCCATCATGATGGAGTGGCATGAAAAGAGTTTAGCCAAGTAGTTAACCTTGTCAATCAAAAAGTTTTCCCTTTCCGCTGTTACTACCCGGTCAAAGCACAGATTGGGAGCTACTGACAATTTGTGATTGATTCAAGAGTCGAATCCCGTTGAAGAAATCATGAAAGATTGTCAGTCGTCTTGATCGATGGTTTTACAGCCACGCAGCTGCCTTTTGAGGAAAAGGAAGAAAAATTCTAAAACTTGAGGCAAGAGATACTTTTCAGACACAAAGAATTTTAAACTAAGACATGATGTCGAATACCGCTATTTCTTGTTAAGTTTAATCATTGAAACTTTAAGTTTTTTTAAAAAAACAAATATGGTTTTCGATAAAGTTAACATACTGTATTTTGTGAATCATAATGAATTTATAAATATTAAGCCGTCTAAGAATTCTTATTGAAAAATACATAGTATGCATTTCATGAAATAAAATTTACAGAAATATAAAATCTCATAATATTGCTTAGTAGTTTTTCTGAAAAAATATTTGACAAAGCAAATGTATATATGTGTAAAGGTATATATATGCTGCAAAATATAATTAATTAATTTGAAGGATAAAATAAAATTACATATGAATAAAGATATATGACTGTATTTTCAAAACATCAATGATCAGAATTTTTTTAAATGTGCTCTTTAATAATTTTCTTATGCTTTGAATTTATATGCATCAAAATATAAACTTTCTAAACCGACGATAGAGTAATACGTAATATTTTTTCACTACAACAACTTGACACCTTAAATAATTTTATTTAACGAGTGCAATCAATGCATAAAAAAGCAATTTATTTTACAATTTTAAATGGATTGAAAAGGAATTTTGCAAGAAAAACTTGTTTTAATCCTAATTTTCTACCCAATTTAATTAAAAGTTTCACAGATTTTTTTTACAATGCATCTTCCCTATAGATTTGTGGTGTAAATCTTAACAACTTCAATATATCCATACCAAACCCATTATGGGAAAACAGTACGTCACTGCTGAGAACAGTTATATAACAAATTACAACATAATATCCATAGAGGAAGCCATTTTTCTCTTTTATATTCTACTTTCTCAAGTAAATTTGAGTGAAAGTGATTTAAATGTCTAGTGCTAAAATTAACGATTGAATGCCATTCTGTACAGCTAAGCAACCTTGTTTAAAATGCCAAAGTAATTATTAAATAATACGATTTAACGCATTTTGATTCTTAAACCTACTGAAAACATTTAAATTACGTTAAGTCATCTGCCCAGAGCATTATCATACATAACTGAGAACCACCTTCGTGGCACTCATATTAAGGTAAACTTTCATCAGGATGTTACATTCCAAGTCAATGCTTGCTTACTGGATCAGAAAACTGCTAAAGAATTACGTTGACAGCTTATTTAATATTTTAGGCTATAAAATCGATTCAAAATGTTAAATTTTTACTGGAATGTTTGTATTATTCATAAGTTTTTGTTGATAGGAATCAAAATGAAAAAAATCTGCTTTCCTTTCGTAATAAAAAATTAATTTCACTTAGAATTTAAAATATAATTTCCTATGTATTAAAATTAGCATAACTTTTATCTACCATGCTATGCAGTGGAGTGCAAACTCCAAGTCAAAACTCTTTATTGAAACTCAACTTAAAACATCAACAAAAGAATTAATAATAATAGTAAAATTCACAACAATTCATTTCAGTTCTTTTTTAAGGAGACTTGAGGTTACACTATGAATATCAACATTCCTGCTTTGTTTAATTACTTCTGACATGGAGATTTGATTTTTGGAAAATAAGGGTACTATATTATTTGAAATATGAAAATGGAATAAAAAATTAATCCAAATTGGCACTGAATCACGTTTGATGAAATAAAACTGACTATATGTATGAATCATAATTAATATGACAATTATTTATCAGTATAATGTTTATAGTAAAATACTATAATTTACTAGTAAATTATAGTAAATTACTATAAAATAAGTAAAATTCTATACATAAATAATTACAATACTAAAAAAATCACAAAAAAATTAAAATTTAATATATAAGTATGGAAAATATAAATTAGTTAAATTAACAGCTATATAAAAATATAAATGTGCATATATACGTTATAAAAGAGGCAAAAATCCGAAAAGCATGAACCTAAATAAATATGTATATATGCATACATATGTGTAAATACAATATATATACTTATATATATATATGTATATATATATATATATATATATATATATATATATATATATATATATATATATATATATATATATATATATATATATATATATGCATATATGTTAAGAAAGATCATTTTGTTATTTAACATACTATAACGGACATATAATTTCTCAGTATGGAGTTTTTGATTGGCTTAGGTAGATCAAATGCCAGATAAATAGTTCTACAAATTCAATTTCACTAGAACAATATCTTAGTAAAGCAGTAATTGGGTAAACCCCTTTTAAAAACTGCATGAAAACCATCAAAACTTGAGATTGATATTTTCCAAACTCATGTGTCGTTATTGCGACCAAAATAACAAAATATAACCGTATAGTAATAAAAAGAAGGAAATACTCAACAACACCAATGGTATTACTTCCAAAAATATATATCCTCGTCATAATACTCACAAATGGATGGCAAATGTTTTCCTTTATTTCATGCGTTATGTCATTCGCTAAGCACTTTAACAAATTTTAATGAACAGGTAATAGCTGTTGCAAGGTGTTTTTTTAATTTTCCCTGATAAAATTCAATTTCATCTTAGTTAGTTTATCTTTCTTCGGTTATCTTGTTATTTTGAATAACAGTAATATTTTTAAAGCAATAAAATATTTCCAGGGAATTTTAGTAGCTAATGTACTGTCAATATTTAATAAAAAATTTTGAAAATTTAAAAAATAAAAAACTCTTCCATAAAAATTTTATTTTATTTTATTTTCTGCTTTATCTGCTTAAATAAATCTTTCTATTTTTAAAATCAAAAAAGACTGCATTCACATAACTTTTAAGTACTTTGTGAATGAAATTTTGTGATCTCTTTCGGTAATATTAAAAGAGTTATTTAAATATAAAATCATCAAAATAGTTATTTTTTAAATTATATCTTAAAAAAATGGTATTCTTTTTTCATTATGAATTCATTGGCAATAATTTTTAAGGAGTATGCTCTTTTTCTTAAATTTCAGTAACTATGTCTAATGCATTGCTTACGAAACATTAATATTAAAAGCGATTGATTTGTTTGACAAGGTTTGTAGATAAATAGATTCACTTGTTAAAGTTTACCATTTGATACTTTTTCATTGTACTTCACTACAATTACATTAGAAACAATTTTTTGAATGCCGCTGTTACTAATATTGCTAAATTTTTTAAAAGGTTAAGATTAAAAAAGTTTCAATAAACATGATTTTAAAAAAAAATCCCTGTTTTGCTCTATAAAATATTTAAATAATTAAAAAATAAAATATTAAATAAGACCTAATAGAAGGCCATAGAAATTCTAAAAATGAATACTAGAGTACAAGAAATATTCGCTCCAAATTTTTGTATTGATTATCAATAAGACTAAGCTGGTATCACAATATTACTGCTCAAGTCACGGTTACTTACTCGTCTTGTAACTGTGTATGCAGGCATATCTGTACATATATGAATTCAACAAGTACCTTTTTATTTATAGTTTATATTCAAAGGGCATCATCATACTAGTACCACCATATTTTCTTAAATTGTGCGTTTGAAACTTTTATCAACTAATTCATTTTTTGAATTGTTTGAACATTTTCAGATAATCTTGGTAATGTTATCTGTTACGAGTTATTTATTTAAATAATATATATACAATTATCTCAATGATTCATTTTTATTATCAATCAAATGTAATCATTTTTCTTGAAATAAATTAAACAAATTTTATACTTCAGTGGTGTAATACCATCCTTTACCGAGTGTACTTTCAAATATTTTTCTGCTATAAATCAAGATTAAATAATTTTATTTAACATGGCACAGATGACTTTTTTAAAAATTAATTTAACAAAGAATAAATTGAATGTTCCATTAATACAATTAAAAGTTTACGTATTAATGTAATGATTTAAATAGATATTTAAGATTTTGGACTCATATTTCTTAAGTGACACAATTTACCATTAAAATAATTATTTTTGACTCAAGTATATATTTTAAACATATTATTTTTCATAAAATTTTAAATTAGAATGAAATCGAAACTGATAAATCGAAGTTACAAATCAAAAACTAATGCATCTATAAAACTTATATTGATCACTTTCTGCATTCTTTCAATTATTTTCTTTGTGCTAAAATTAATTATACATACTCGTCCTCTAGTTATAAAAAACTTTACCATGTGTAATGTAACTATATATAAAAAAGAATAGCACATCTGAGTATGAGCCTTTTCATAATACATATTTTCATGGAAAAAAATTAATTTATCTTAAGATACATAGGTAACTAATGCCATTTTATTTCCAAAGTAAAATAAAACCCTGAAATTATCATAATTGTGTATTTACAATCAACTGCTTTGGTAAACTAGGCATTAATCTGAAGAGCTTAAAAAAATGAAAGAATAATTCTGATATCATGAGAAGGTGTTACAGGATAGTAAATTTTTATCAAAATATAATGTTGATAATTCATTATATGGAAATAAAAGCACGCACACAAATATCTGAAGTCTAAAAGCATTTTAAAATTTTTAGAAAAACAAATAATTTATTTGATCTCTATTTAAGCATATCTTGAATAATATATAATATGTGTCGTTTCATCATGAACTTTCCTAGTGTAATTTTGATTCCGTGTATCAGTCAGCATAGTAAATGGGAAATTGTCGCACAGAGGAAAACTGATGAGAAACAGCGCGTTCAGCGGCATTTCAGTCGATTCCAGTTGAAACGTTTTCTACCGTCTTAACAAATCGCATTTTAGAATATTGTAGAAATCGAATATTGTGTTGCCGGGTCTGACAAATACCGGTATATTAGATTTAAATTCAAAATATCACCAATGATATAAAATATTTTAGAAAATGTATAACTTTCTTCAAATATTGAAAATCTAACTTATATTTAATAGAGTCTATCCTCTGGATAATCGTGAATTAATCCTATACAAATTAATGGCTTGTAATCAAAAAGCATAGAAGTGGTTTCGTTCCTTTCATCGCAATCTATAATGAAGATGTTTATGGTGTAATTGGATGATATTTATTTCACACGTTTGGAAAAAAATATATAAAAGTAAATTTTATAAATAACACCTCATACTGAAACTGAAAATTTAAACTATTTAAATAATAAATCCATTTATTAAAATTGACTATAAAAAACATCTTCACATTTTTGAGATTTTGAGGAGTTAATTAAAAAACTTCATATTTCAGATTAAAAAAATATGAAGAAATCTGATAAACAATATTTACTCACATATGGAATTAATTTATTTCAAATGGTTTTGAATTCTGATAAGCAAATTTACTATCCTTTAAAAATCAAAAGCATAAAATTATTGGCATATCATATTACTCAAAATTTCATAAATATTTTAACTAATAATATATAAACATGAATAATCATTAATTATTGCCTACCAACCCTAAAAATTGTTAAATATTGAACTAAAATATTAGTAATCGGTCATGTTATCAGCTTAAGGTAAATTTAAATTTGGAAAAACTAACTAGTCAAAGGATTTATTATAATAAACTGATTTTCCTTCACTCGGGAGTAATAAATGAAATTTTTATTTATTTATTTTTTTAATGAGACGGAGACCTAATTTAAGAGAGGAAATATAAGAAGTTTAAACGTTTTTATAGCAGAAAAAATAGATAATAACGTGTTTTAAAATTATTTATTGGCAAGTGAAAAGTTCATTTGTCAAATGTAGCTCGTATTTTACTTTTGAATCAACATTAATTTTATTTAATATAGTGAAATAATTGTTGTGCAATGATTAATAAAGTTTAAAAATCATCAAAATGGGCATAAGCAAAATAATGGTTGTAGGAAATAAATATTAGTGAATTTGCGTGCGTAAATATATTTCACAATAGTACTGCCAAATTTAAATTTATCTGAAGTTCCACTAATGCAGTGAAATAAAAAAAAAATCACGTAAAATCAATAAATTTTATTTTTAAAACAACTACTTATATCAAGAATAAATGTTTAAGTAGTAATAAAAATGCCAAAAATATGCATACTAGATATTAGCATATTAATTATAGGTGTCATTGAAAATGTTTTAAAAAACTGCATAATATATTTTTCCTCCTCATAAAAACACATATTTCTTAACTTAAATTAGTCTTCTTTTTATGAATGAAATGACTATTTCTTAATAAAAATCTAATATCATTTTAGTGAATATTTTTCAATTTTGTTTTCATGAAGAAAAGATAGCTTCTTGAAATTAAAATAACATTATAACGGGAAAATCTATAATAAAAATTTTAAACAATTTCAAAATGTGAGAAAGTATACATTTTAACACATAACCAAATAATACAGTATGTGGACCGGAATTCTTTCAAGTAAAAATAATATCTGTTCTGAAATGGAAAATAAAGAATGATTAGTGTTCCAAATTCGTGGAATTTATATTGACAAATAGATATCTCACATACAGCAGTGGGAAAATCCTCCTTCGCATGTTGAGTTTTTTTTATGTAAAATTTACGTTCATAAATTGTTCATATTGCTGTGGAAACTCAAACTGTGAATACTCTTTGAAATACTATCACTCACCGAAGTGAATAATACATGGCTATCCACATTTCATTGATTTCACTTCTTCTAAGAGCTAGAAATTATAAAAGTAACTAGTATTAATCCAAATATATAGGATACTATTCATCAACAGCTGTGTCACCAGATACACCATTGTTAAGCAAAAATCACAACTTGGTAAGTTTTTACTGCATTTTTATCATCGACAAATTGGACTACAACCCGATTGTTTAATTTTGATAGGTATGTCAACTTGTTGTATTCAAGGAATTTTATATAATGTGATGCCGAACACATATCGGACTTGTGTTGTAGAATTTAAAGCAGGAGCTTTCCATTAATAGCTCTCTCATGAATCGTCTATTTACTGCCACATACGCATTTTCCAATCTCATTTATTATAACTTTTCCCTGCGAATAATCCTTAAAAGCGTTTTACATCAATAATAGTAGAAATAAGGATATTCAACAAATCTTTTCAGAGAAATTGATTCTAATTGTAAAATTTAGTGTCACACTTGCAGTTCCAAGAAAATATCTGAGGTGATTATATTAAAAACTTCAATTTTAATTAAATAAGCCATGTCATGTATTGTAAAGAAAATTCCTGTGTATAGCTTCATTTAGTATATATATATATATATATATATATATATATATATATATATATATATATATATATATATATATATATATATATATATATATATATATATATATATATATATATATATATATATATTTGCTGATATTTATAAAAGTTTCTTAAAATGATTGCACAAAATATCATATAGACAATATTATTTAGTAAAGACAAATTTACTTAGTATTTTTGATAAATTTTACAAAATCATTTAATTGCTATTACCCAAGAGTTATATTTATAATGTTAGTTGAACTCTGCATTTACTCGAATAACATTTTTCAAGAGAAAAAAAATTGCATGAATGCAATATTGATCGACATATCAATAAATGCTAAAATCATGCACTGTAATGAAAATATAAATTTTTGAACACAAATATTGAAAAAGAAATGCTTATTATTACGTTACTTATATAAAAACAGTGTGTGTGTGTGTGTGTGTGTGTGTTGTGTGTGTGTGTGTGTGTGTGTGTGTGTGTGTGTGTGTGTGTGTGTGTGTGTGTGTGTGTGTGTGTGTGTGTGTGTGTGTGTGTGTGTGTGTGTGTGTGTGTGTGTGTGTGTGTTAACCAAAATATAATTTAAAATATTCGAGTTTGCAAGTATATTTTAATACATATATTCCGCAGTATTCTGTGATCATGTAGTAACTTTTATCATTATGTGCTCATTAAAATGAATTGAATTTAAATTAAGAAATAGCAATAACAAGTGTGTTATAGAGAAACAAGACTTACAAATTATTACCATTCATATCCCATAAATAACATCATCAAATTTTTAGTGTTGAATATTATTTATTAATTCTTAAAAATTCGAATTAATTTAAATAGAAAATATTTGAGACAGCTACAAATTTTATGAAT
The DNA here is from genome assembly GCA_030067965.1 of Latrodectus elegans. NCBI lineage: Eukaryota > Metazoa > Arthropoda > Arachnida > Araneae > Theridiidae > Latrodectus > Latrodectus elegans. The sequence continues at coordinate 22,443,984 of CM057817.1, read as the reverse complement.
AACTCTAAATTGTCTATACATTTTATAAAATTAATAGATTTGTAAAATTACAGCATTATATTTTCAATAAGTGCAAAGCAAATAGTTACAGAATATAACAAAATATGAACTTTTATTCATTCTAAATTTTAATATATATCAGATACTCTATCTCTTGTAAAAGTTTGGATTTTCATTAATTTTGAAAAATAAATGTTATTCACCATGAAGAATGCCAAATTTGTTAATATATTTAAGTTTGATATATTAAACTGCTTCAAATCTGTAAACTGCTATTTAAGTTTTATTGTTTAACATTGTTTTATTTATCGTCTAATGAAGTAATTCTATTTTTATTGAGATAAATATTTTTAAAATGTAAAAACACATTCGCTATGCTTCGGATTAAAATAAATTAAAAATTATATAAAACGGGAAATTTTCTCAAATTTTCCTTTGCTTAATTTGTACGATACAACTTATGTGGTGAGAGATTAAAATTAATTAGAAACATTATTCTTATACTGTTAAAAACTGTGCTATTGAGAGTTATAGGATGTGCAACCCACGGATGTCATATAACATATTTTTCTCCTATTCTTCCATTATTTATAGTTGTAAAAATTTTAATAAAGGCTTTAAAAGAAAAATGAATTGTTAAAAATGACTCAAATATCAATAATAACTTAAATAATCGCAATTTTCAGCAACTACTAAAGTTTAACTTATATTTAAATTTTTGATTATTAACTAGGAAGTCATGTAAAAAGTAGAGATGTTAATGAACAAAAATGATTGAAAATGGATCGATGATTTTAAGTTTAGCATTGATTGTTAAACATGATTTAACACAATTAGCCAAAACGTTATAATCTAGGTAAATAATAATATCGCAATTATAGACATTATAATTGTATTACCTAAAACGAAAGCAAATTAATATTCATATTTTAGCTTTCATCACATTTATAGTTTTCTCCTTATTGACAGTCATTTAAAACAGATTATCATGGTACTGCATTTATTTATTTCTTAAATTAAAATGAAGAAAACTAATGTAAAAGTTAGTTTTATGTATTTTTTATGATAAAAGGAATCCTAAATTATAGAATTGTCTCATACTCTAAATACTAGTGTTTAGATAAATTCTTAGTCAAGCCACAGTCTATTACTCTATTCTCATATTATTATAAGATTATCTTTCCTAAAATTCTTAAAAGTAGAATATGTGATTACGGAAAATATAGGCTTCATATTCAAATAATACTTTTTGATAAGAAAAATTCGAAATTTTTAAGGAAACATAAGCAATATCCTATAATATAAAATGCCTATTTTAAAAATGTTAAATTTTTAAATTAGGTTTGTAAGTACTGTAAAAATAGTTTTCTAGCAAACAGACTCAAAAAAAAATTTTTTCTTTAAGCTTCTCTTAAATTGAAAACACAATGCCAGAAGCTAAAGTAATGTTGACCAAACACATATAATATTAAAAGATATATCTATAGAATCACAGTTTAAAAGAACGTGATTTCAGATATATAAAGCTATTTTAAACTTAAAATATATTTTATATTTTTCTCTTAGAAATTATAAAAAGAAACAAATATGGATTAAAATTATATGGTTACGTGCAGTAATTCTCCCGAATTAATACATTTATAAGCATGGCTATAACGTTTTTATATATTTACATGTGTATGGATTATATTTATAAATACAAAATAAGGTATTTTTTACTGCAGAAAAAATTATTAGGAAACATAATTTTGCATTATAATTTACTATGTGAATTGATTATTTCCTGTCAACTTTATTCTATGAATCAATTTTATTCAAATCCCTCATCTTGATAAATTCTTATCTCAGATTAGGCATGTACCCTGAAGGACCTTTTGAATTCATTTCTAAGACTTTTAAGAAATTCCACTGATTTTATTTAAATATAAAAATATGTCCGAATATATAATCTGATTTTGAAGTCGTTCTGATGACAGCATCTCATTAAACACCTTCTCAAAGCTAATGATATAGTATTAACAGCAAAACTAATTTTAATGCTACTACTTAACTCCAATGATGCAATTATTAAGAAGGGAATTATATTCAACTCTAACTCCCATTTTTTAAGCAAGAAATATGGTATATACGTTTTAAGGATATCTTGTAATATTTCTATGATTTGTGGGTGATGTAAAAAATAAGGAATATTAAGATATATGTGCAATTAAAACGCTACAATATGCAATATTAATCATTTATCAAGAAAAAATGAATGTACAATCACGGCTTTAAGAATCTAAAGTACAACAGCACCAACTGATAATACAAAATTAAATTTTAAGCAGTTATTTGTAAAAATACTGATACAATACAAAGGAACAAACAAAACATACATTAATGTTGTTAAAATTATAAAAAAAAATAGTACACACACATACGCACCCTTAATTACCACTTCTAACTTTAATACACAATGTAATAATATTTTTATTAAGATTTAAAATATCTGTTCTGTAACGGGGAATTAAGTCTACTGTTTTGCCATGGAACAAATTTCAAGAAAAAGATTTTAGCGTAACTAAATTATGAACTCGTTTATGTCCCATATTCAATCCGAGAAAACTCTGAAAATAAAATGGGACAACCCAATGAATCAAATAATAAGCCAGTGTTTATAGTCACCTGAGAATATCCCTACTCCCAAAACTATAATTTGAAAATGATAAACTGTAGTTAGAAAGCCTTAAGGTGAAATTAATGCTAAATAAATGAGCCATTTTTTAATACTTTTCGCTGATCAAATATAAGTCACAATTATGATGCTGCTTTAAGCATTTACAAATAATCTTAATAATAATCAAGTTTCAAATTTTGCAGTGTTACATCAATCACATTTTTACTACACTAATCTTTAAAGTGGTGGATGTTTTTTTAATTCATTAAGTTTTTTGTTATTTATATAGATTTTAAATATTTCGCAAATCATTATTTAAAATTTAGTCTTCCTGTGTGTACAGCACGATCATCAATAACTAAATACAAATGTTGGAATCGATATTTATTTAATATCAGCTTTATCATTCACTAAGAAATTCAGAAACACTTATTAATTTCTCTAATTGTACTCATGAATAAAGAAATACTGTAATAGAGATACTCTAAATTATTTAAAATAATCATGAATTTCTAAATAGATATTTTAAATACTTAAGAAATTATTTTTTGGAAAAAAATTTAATTATTTATTTAAGAGTTACACGTCTTAAAATTATATGAGAGACTTTGTTATAAAATTTCATACAATAATTTTACATTGTTTTTGCATTTTGTACAATGACTTACTAATAAAATTAAAGAAAAATAATTTAAATTTACAAAGATATAAAATTTAATCTTTATTTTTTAATCATATTAAAAGCAATGCAATTTTTTACAATAATTAACTGCAATTAATTTCAAAAAAAGAAATATGTAATCAAATACAAAATAACAGGGTTTCTCTCCAAATATTCTTGAATTTGCTGGTATAAGCATACTTAAAATGTTTCATTTTCTTTATTATCCTTTAAAATATATATATAGATGAGGAACCTGAATACAGAATTTAACTGGACTTTCAAGAGTGCACAGCTAATATCTTTTTTTGTGAAATTTGAGAATGAACAATTTAATTTTTAAATGTTGATAAGAAAAATTCAATAATTTATCATTTTTATGCAAAATGAAAAAAAATTATAAAAATAAATAAAAGTAATTGAAAAACAAGGGAAAATATATTAAAAAATTTAAGTCACAATAGCTTTCAGTGACGTGTTATGAATTCCGTGCTCATGACACATATAAATGTTTATGAATACATATAAATGCTTTCTGTACAAGATAATTGACATGTGTCGTGAGCCATACACTCATGTCACTTAAACTTTTATGGTTATTAATTATTAACTATTCTAATGCGTATGCATAAATTTAAAAGAAGAACAGTTGCAAATTAACTGTTATTCAGTTTATAAAAATCTAAACCACTGAACATAAAAAAGAAGTACATACATATATATATGATGCTTGTGAATGAAATTCATATAATCTGCTCACACATCTTGAGAATGATTCTATGTGTATGAAAGGGCAATTTTAACTAAGCTAAAAAAATGAAATACTCGCGAAACAATCTTATACGGTGGTCTTTCGATTTTCAGTATCTTTACAAATATCTTGACTTTAAAATTACCATAAAAAGAAAATTACAATTGGTATCAAGATCGGTAATAGATTATAAAAGGTTGTAAATTTGTATTTTTCTAATACAGAAAACTGCAATAATTAGACAATTTTTCAGAAAAATTGTCTACGTGTGACGTACCGAATTTATAGGATCCTAATTAATTTTTTTCTGCGATGTCTCTGAAAAGTGTAGATGAGAATAAATTATTATTAAAAAAGTTATTAAATAAATAATTAATTTAAAATAAATAATTTTTATGTGCTTACTCTGTCACTTCCTCGTAATATCCCCATCATTTCTAAATGAATTAATTATCAGTGCGTCACTGATCAATGTTATATATGAATAATAGACTAATATATCATTAATCTACAAGACAGATTACTTATTACATCCAATTTAACAAACATTTATTAGCTTGTGCCTAATATTATTAGCTTGTGCCTGATATTATAGTGCATGCATATTATTTTGCATTTTATTGCGAATGCCATTTTATATTATATCACTCTATGTTAGCTTTATGTTTAAAAAAAGTTGTGTGTGTGCTAAAAATAATTCGTTATAAATTAAGATATTTTGCTATAAATTCATTTATTTTTATTCAGATGTGTATTGAATTAAAAATTAATAAAATAGTGCCCCTTGAGCGTCTATGTGTATGTGCTGTTTGTTTCGAAAAACACATAAAATTTAAAGATTTTTATCTATAATCATAATATCATAAAAATTGTATAAAAGTATTAAAAAGCAGCAGCTACTCGTTTTGAAGCCATCTAGTGTGGGTTTAAATTTTTCATTGACTAATATATATGTGTATATATATATATATATATATATATATATATATATATATATACATGTATATATATATATATAGATAGATAGATAGATAGATAGATAGATAGATATGTGTGTATATATATATATATACATATAATATATGTATATATATATATATATATATATACATATATATATATATATATATATATATATATATATATATATATATATATCTATATATATATATATATATATATATATATATATATATATATATATATATATATATATATATATATATATATATATATATATTAGTCACAATGATACCATGAGCTCAACTTGAAATTTATATGGAAGAATGATTTATCTAAAATTAAACTGAAAGTATAATAGGTGAAAACTTTTAAATAAATTTGTGAATTAATAAAGTAAAACTTCTTATTGATTTGAAATTTGTAGCTGCATCTCAAAAGAATAGTCTAAAAAAAAAAATTTTAAATAACAGAAAAAATCATTTTGGGCTCTTTAAATTTCATTTTCGACTCATCTAATGCTAAGAAATATTTATACATTTTATATTCTCTAAATATACATACTTGACTTATTTAAATATTTCACTTTTCCTTTCCCACCTTTTCCTTCTTCAAACCATAACCAACATATTCATCCTTAATCACAATTGATAATCAATTTTTAGAATTGAATGAGTTGGAGTTGACACTTTATCCTCCTATCGATTTTTAATGTTGAAAAAAAAAACTATCCTCGGAAGAAATATTTAAGAAATCCGTGAGTCTTAATTCTTCCCACAAAAAATCCTGCAACATCTATATATCTAAATAATACAGGAATAAATTAAATTGAAAAATTTATTTGAATTTATAAGACACCAAATTGGAAACGAACTTGAAAGTCATAAATCACTTCGAATAACTTTAATGACTAAGGAAATGAAAATATTATATTCATATTTGATACAGTAGTTCATTTGTAAAATTTAAAAAGTTAAAATTAGAATTTCAAGTTTTTTAAATAAATTTTTTCTTATAGCGTATAAGTATCGGAATTACAATAGATATTATGGTTTATGGTTCAGTAATTCAAAAATGATTTTATTTCATTTTTGATCAAGGAAAAGTATAAGTATAAACCTTTTTAATATCCAAAATTAAGTATAATAACTTTTTTAGTGCTTATGAAGTTCCTTTATTATTTCACTCACGCAATATTGCAATTTAATAGGTAATATTTTATAATTCCAATACACATATCCATTCACTTTTAGTAAATGAAAAGTTAAAATCTGTCTCTTCAAACAAAAAGTTTCTACATACTGCTCACAAAATGTAATAAAAATATTACTGTTGAGTCATAATTTTATATCAGTCTGTTTGTTCCCTTGTTAGCAAACAATTGGTATCAAACGCTCTCTTCTTATTGAAGAGAATACTTTGACATATAACAATTTTTGAGATATCGGCAAAAATTGAAATAGATTGAAGAAATGGAGGCAGAAAATTGAATATATTATTGGATAACATAAATTCAAAACACTGTTTTAATATTCATTGAATAGTATTAAAATGTGTCATTTAAATGCGTTCCATAATACTAGTTGGTAAAGTTATTTGCTTTTTAAAATATTTATTAGATGTTAACTGCTGAGTAAGGAGTTTTTAAACTATGTTTTTCTTAAACATCATTAAAAATGTATATTATATTCTACTCAAATATAAAAATATGTGATATTTTTTATGAAACCAGACAATGAGGAATATTTCACTTTCACTTACTATATAAGTAGCAGAAGTGATGTCCTATAGATCACTCTATTGGTAAACCATTGTAATTTAGAAGTAAGAAAAAGATAGAAAACTCCTAAACTTGACTAAGCATTTCCATAAATATCATTTCCTTTGGAGAACATTGCGACAATGACTCCTTTTGCGTGATCCAGTTCTACTTTATCTGATATTTAAATGCAAAAAACCTAATACACAAATGAGAATATCATCTGAGACAAAAATGAAAATGTTTATTTAAATATTGAATTAAACTATGAATCGAATTAATATTCAGTTCTTTGTTCCATTCATTCGCGTTATCATTTTAATAAAAAAATTATTTATTTTAAAATGTTTGTTGATAAATTGAAATGACTAAAATATTCATTTGATGTTACAGAATTAGTGAATCTGTAACCATTAGCAACTTTGTTGCCTATTAACTAGAGATTCATAATTCTTCTCTTCACAAACTTATTGTATTCTTTTTGGGTTTCTTTTAATCTTTTAAATTGCAAATAACGCATTAAATGGAACTAGAAATAATTGGACTTGATAAAGCATAAAACTGCAAGCAGAAAAAATAACGTTTTTGGAATACTAATTATGTTTTGACTGATAGAAACAAAGATGGAATGTTTGTACAATATAAGTAGGAATGATTTGCTTATGGTGTGATTAATGCTGGCTTAATAAATTTTACCACATAAACTTTTGGCCCAAGATTTTCATAGCTATAGAATAGATTACTTACATTTGTCATCGCAACAGCACGGTAAAAAATTTATGAACCTAAATATAATAGCCCCTTCTTTCTAACACTCCTTAGGTTCACATCATATTTAGTCTTCTGTTTCAGGAAATGAAGTTACACTGAAAATTTGTTAGTTGTCAATATGAGCACCTATTTCTCATACATAAATACAATACAGCACATGCACAGGAATTTAAAATAAAACAATTTAGACCCCAAGCTGGTAAGCAATTAAAAATCATTTACGCAATTATTTTAAAACAATTATAACGATTACAGAAGAAATTTTGTATCTATAATTGCTGTAATTAAAAACAACTGCTTGTAAACTAACATTTTACAAGCTGGTTGCATTTACTTTCCTTATAGAAGAAATTATTGAATACTTAATGTATCTAAATCGGTTATTTTTTAACAACCACTTTTGAAAAATAATTCAATTGTTCTTGCTGTTTGAATCGATACTAAAATTATAATAGCGTTATATACAATCAAGAACAGCAATGCTTCAACTTCCTTTCACATTCGTACCGTTTTTTTAATTTATTTAATTATAGAAATCTTTATTTTGACAATTCCTTTAACAGTGTTTAAATAACACACTAAATAAACACTTTTAAGTATACTGAACATAGTATTAGGCATCACAAAATATGCGGTATAAAGTTTATAGGGGTATAAATTTAAAAAATTTACTTAACTGCATTTCATAGAAAGTCAAAGTGAATATAATTGAAAGCATAATTTTAAAAATTTCTGCATCATATGCTCTTGGAATTAAGAGCTTAGTAAAATACATACAAGGTGTTCTTGATAAATTGTTTTAATTTTTGTCTGTTTAATGATTTTTCGAAGAATTGATGCCAAAAGTAATCCCAAGAGAGAGATAGCTTTAATAAAATATAATAAATTATATATTTGCCTGACTTATAACATAATATTATAAATTTATTAATACATTTTTGTAACATCATTCAATTCAATGTAGCCTTTAGTTTCTACAGATATCATTTATTTTAAATTCCAAAATTTTGAATATTTATGGGTGTTTTCCTCACAATTAGGAACGATGTCTGATATCATTAGCCATTATAATAGAAATTATTGATCGATTTATTTTCTTAAAACCATTCAATCAATTCTATGTATAATACATGTTTTAGAACATAATTTCTGAAGTAAAATCATTTTGACACAAAATGAGATTCTATAAACACAAGAAAGACATTGATATGGCTCATAGAAATTAATATACTACAAACATATTTGTTAGGAAACTCAGAAATGATGAAATCACTTTTCATCTTTTAAGAGTTTCATCTGTTGCGTAGGCTTATAGAAACAGTCACTATATATATACAAACAGATCTAAGTCTAAATTTACAATCATTGGATACATTAATCATAAGCATTTAACCATTGGCTTAAAAATAAAATACCACATTTCTAACTATACTCAATAGCTGAAATTTGATGTTCGAAGAATACAAAGACTGAATAAATGCACAAGGCTACAAATAATGAAGTACAAACACATGAATTTCACTTTAAAGACAAATTTTACTATAAAGTATTTATCGGGAAATAAAAATATATTTCGCGCTTTATGCATCTCCAATAAAATATTATATATATATATATATATATATATATATATATATATATATATATATATATATATATATATATATATATATATATATATATATATATATATATATATATATATATATATAATATATATATATATATGTATGTATGTATATATATATATAACAATTATAACAATTATTTATATTTCATTACAGTTTTATCACAAAATGTATAGTAAAATCAGTAATTTATGAAACTTCAGTATAAAAACGTCTTAAAAGAAAAATATTTAATCGATATAATCGCTAAAATGCAATTCAGTAATTTAATGCTAAAGGTAACTAAGCATTTCAAAGATTATGTTTTATCTATTAGGCATGTATAGTTTGTAATGAATATGAATAGTTAGAATAGTTAGTTTTATAAAATGAAGCTAGCCATTTATAAAGATAGGATGCCTTAAATTATATATACATATACGTGCTCATTAAATCTGTGGAATCAAAAGTTCTGTGGTCGGTCGTATAACAGTTACTATGGGTACAATGGTCTGGAGAAAATTTCCTCCCCCTCCAGACCAATGCTAAAATTGAAGGAGTGAATCCTCTGGTGGTGCAATCTATCGGAGGATGTGAAGAGCAAAGTCATACTTTCAGCTTCGCGGTGCTCTGATTAAGCGAAAGACGCACCCCATTGTTTTAAATTTGCATAAGCAAGGAATAGCGAACATAGCTTGTCCAAGTGTTATTAGTAACACATATATACAAAAATATGTAAATTTTTTAACGTTTTACATTGTTATGTGGCATAAGTAAAACCATGCACTCTTATGAGAGAAAAACATTAAATTGTACTATATCAAATTTTATTAGTTTTCTTTTTTACTCTTAATTAAATGATTTAATTTCAAACCAGTAAAGCTTAAATTTCCAATATCTATATGTATGTTTAAATAAATCATTGGTTTTAATATATTAATAGATGAATTATATGAGAGAAACTTGAACTATACAGTCAGTTATGCTTGTGCTTTTTAAGAAATATGTTTTATTCTAAAATATAGAAAATTAGTGGGTGAACAATTAATCAAATTTCTTGTAAAATTCACAAATAATGAACGTTTTACAAGCCTTAAAAAAGGAAATAAAAGTAAAATATATAAAAAGTATAAAATTTAAATTATATGTTGCAAAAATTACTTTGCAAATTTAAGTGAATGAATTCAATTAATAATCCACAAAAAAAAATAAAAAATAAACAGCAAAAGGATTTCCAGTACTTTTTCATTTACAATACAGTACTGACAAATGCGAATTTGACTAGATAAGAATATTAGTTTCTTGTGCTGAGGCAAACAGATTTTGTTTGCTTTTTTATTAAAAAAAACAGATTGATATGATTTTCAAATGAAAAACAGTCTAACACAATTTACATATTTGCCTTTAATGTAAAATTTATAACGAAGCTTTTGACATTACGTGATAATCGAACTTCTTCAAGCTGTTGCAAAACATTTTCACATCCACAGAGTAAATTGTCTTCCAGGAAGACTTTTCCTAAATAGTGTAACATATTCACGTATCGCAAGGGAGAAAAACTGGAAAATTTCTAAGTATCCATCTAGACAGAAATTCATGCGCAAAAGAGAAGCGCAAAACTCATCTTCTATTGTTTAACAGTGGTTGGAAATGAATTCGGGATTCTTCACTCTGAAGACAACAGTTCAAGGACAAAGTGAGTCCGTTAAGATTTCATTGAAATTTTATCATTCAATGAACCTCATAGTGTAAATTATTTTACTTTTGTAGATTTGTAATACCCTTAATTATAGCGTGAAATTCAGGAAAAACTTTTTATATTAAAATTATAATACATATTTGAAGTGTACACTACAAATATAATTCTAAATATAATATTAAAGGTTCTTAATTTATTCTATAATTATATTATTAATTCTAATTTTTATGAATGTAATGTAATGAATACACAATAAATATAATGAAATATTCTCTTTAAAAGAATTCTTTAAAGTCATCTTTAGCAAATATAGTTGAGTTATTAAGAGTTTTCTGAAGTTTTGAAAGTTTTCATGCATTTAAATATAGTGATGAAGATAGGTGTACAAGATCATTTTCATGAGTACTTAGAATAAATAGCTTTTGCGCCACTGATAGTAAATTTAAAATAAGTTTAAAAAAGTAATTTGGTTAAATTAAAAAAAAAATCTCGTGAGTATGTACGCAGTGCATAATACTAATGAGATTTGAGACTACATTTTATGAGAAAAAAATATTTTAAATCATTTCTACAAATTAGTTCCTATTATATTGTAATTTTTAAATTGTATATGCAAATAACAGAAGATTTAAAAAATAGTAGCTATTTCGTTTTCGTAATGTTTATCTTAAAACTCCAAAACTTATGAACCATTTACTTTTTATATCTATATATTTGTTGTTTCATTAAATGAGGAAATGTAAAATACTTCACAAAGATAACACTAATAAATTAAATGCAAAATATCTACTATGCATTAACGATTAATGTTTTCGTTTCGACTAAAATTATAGAAATATCTAGCACTGCAATAGTCATTAAAAATAGTTCCATAATGAATTCAGTTATATTCCTTCCTATTGAGTTAACTAAATTAGCAAAATAATTCAGTTAATTAATAATAATTATCATTTTGTATTATATGAAAATAAAAATTGGAGAAAATATTTATATATATATATATATATATATATATATATATATATATATATAATTTAATATGGATTTTCTGCATATAACTGACTATTTTCATTACACAAAGATGAGTATTATTATTGAATTTAATAAACTTTTATGGAATTTTTAACATCCTATATATAAATAGAGAGGGAATTTTCAAATAAGAGTATTCCTCGGTATAGAATAATAGAAATTGCAAAACTAATCAAATCGTTTTATATTTATAAGAATTTTCTAAGTATATTTATTCAAACAAGAAGACATAATTTCATAACAGAATTCGATATATTAGCAAACAATTCCCATTTATGACTTTTACGACTATAAAAGATGAAATATTTGAAGTTATGGTAAAATTTTTCCTTTTAGAAGCATGAATGAAGCATTCCAAATATAGCCTTCAAGGTGGCATCTTGAGATTATTTCAATCTGTTGTGTTTCTACCACAATTTATTATTGTTTTCTGTGTAAATATTGAAAAGATTAACATAATGGATTTGTAAATTATATCTTACATAAAAAATCAGTATAAATTGATAACTCCCTCCATTTCAAAGAAATATATATTTTGGGAAATTATGAATTCTAAAAGAACACAGAACATATATTCAAAAGGTTATTTTCGAAAATCTTCATGTTAGAAAGTAGTATAAGATGAATATATATTAATCACTAAACTAAATATGCAAAAACTGCTGATTTCATAATATTTTAACTTTTATTTAATTATAAAATTATGTAAATTAGTATATTATTGAGATTTCTTAATTGATATATAAATATTCATATTTACTAGGCACTAAATACTAATTTGTTATTTTAATCACAGAATAAATAAGTGAAAAATTAAACCTTACTTCACAAAAAGTCATCAACATAATTCATAAAAGCATCTGGAGGATTGAACTTAAATTTAAATAAATTAAATGTATTGGCAGAAACAAAAATAGTACTCTTTATATAATCTTCGATTTGAACAGTAAGGAATTTTAACATATAATTCGAATAAATATTTTGGAATTGTACACTACTGGCCATTAAAATTGATACAGCAGAAAGAAATGCAGATAACAAAATGATAATTATTGGACAAATATATTATACTAGAAATAACAAGTGATTAAATTTTCAAAAAATTTGGCTGGATAGATTCTGAGAAATCAGTACCCAGAACAACCACCTCTGGCAGTAATAACAGCAGTTATACGCCTGGGCATTGAGTCAAACAGAGATTCGATTGCATGTATAGGTACAGATGCCCATGCAGCTTCAACACGATGCCACAGTTCATCAACTGTAGTGACTGGCGTTTGGTGACGAGCTAGTCGCTCGGCAACTATTGACCAGTGACCAGATTTTTTCTATTGGTAAAAGATCTGAAGAACGTGCTGGCCAGAGCAACAGCCATACTTGTTCCGTATCAAGGAAGGTCCGTACAATACCGGCAACATGCGGTCGGGCATTATCCTGCTGAAACGTAGGGTTTCGCAGGTCTCGAATAAAGGGTAGAGCCACAGGTCGTAACACACCAGAAATGTAACGTACACTGTTCAAAGCACCGTCAATGCGAACAAGAGGTGTCCGAGACGTGTATCCAAAGGCACCCCATACCATCACGTCAGGTGATGGGCCAGTATGACGATGACGAATGCACGCTGCCAGTGTGCGTTCACCACGATGCCGCCAAACACGGATGCGACCATCATGATGCTGTACACAGAACCTGGATTCATCTGAAAAGATGACGTCTCGCCATTCGTGCGCCCAGGTTCATCGTTGATCACACCATTGAAGGCACTCTTGTCTATGACGCATCGTCAAGGGAAGCCGCAGCCATGGTCTCCGAACTGAGAGTCCATGCTGCTGCAAACGTCGTCGAAGTGTTCGTGCAGACACTTGTTGTCTTCCAAACGACCCCGTTTCTTGACTCACGGCTCGTGACGTGATTCCACGATCCATTATGGCCATGAGGATAGTATGCCTGTCTTCTCGGCTGCTAGTGATAGGTGTCAGTTGAGATCCCGCGTGGCGTTCCGTATTACCGTCCTGAACCCATCGATTCCATATTCTGCTAACAGTCATTGGATCTCGACCGACGCGAGCAGCAATACTGTGATAAGATAAACCGCAATCCCGGTACGCTACAATTCGACCTTTATCAAAGTCAGAAACGTGCTGGTATGCATTTCTCCTTCTTACACGAGGCATCACAACAACTTTTCACCAGGCAACAACGTTCGAATGCAATTTGTGTATGAGGAACCGGCTGAACAATTTCCTCATTTAACAACAATGTAGGTGTCGCTACTGTCGGTGCCTGCTTTGTCTGAATGTGCTGAAAAGCTAATCATTTGCATATCACAGCACCTTCTTCCTTTCGTATAAATTTCACGTCTGTAGCATGTCGCCTTCTTGGTGTAGCAATTTTAATGGCCAGTAGTGTATAAAGCATTGATTTCTACATTCTGAGGTTCAGGAACACCTTCACTTGCTTAGTTGCTAAATTAAGCTTACCTTAAGCCTTAGTTTAAATCATATTTGAACAAAACACAATATGAAATTACTTACAACATAGACAGTTTGCATTCCTTATTCACAATCAGATTACTCACTTTCCTCATCAGTCTTTTTGATAAATTAAAGCAGACAATTTTGCATAATCCAATATTCTACAGCGCATCATATTCGAAAGCAAGTGCTATTATTACAAAACAGCATTTTTTCTGAATACAATCGTTCATTCAGTGTCAAAGAATTATAAATTGAGGATTTTCATAAAAGTACTCAGAATTTTATAGGTTATTATGACAAGAACTTCAGAAAATATACTTTTAAATCATGACTTCATTATTTAAAAAATAAGCAACAGATTTTGACAACAGGCAGAATGATAGAATTTCAAAATATCTGAGAGCTTTTGTACCCGTAAAATAGGATGATCTACAGTGAAATATGGTTGATTTTCTTTAATTTTACAAACATACTCAAAACTGTTATCTTAGATATTCTAAAGCAGATGATACATGTATATCAGACATCTTATTCTTCTCTAAAATAATAGATTTTTTATTCGTTTACTTTTTACTAAATTATTCTTCAAACAGCGTTTAGGAGATCTTGATAAAGCATGGAAATATTAAAGAGAATTAGAAACAACACTCTACATGTTTTGTAAAATCTAACGCAAACTTATTACTATAAATTTACATTTATAAAGCCTAACATATTTCTTTTCGATCAAATTTATTATATTTTCTGCGAGAAATTATCTCAATGGACACAATTTCTTATGACAAATGAATAAACAAAATCGCTTTATATAGATGCTCAAAACAACTTAAGATTTGTTTTATTTTATTGACGTATTAAGAACATATTTCAAATTTCAAAATAAAAATAATTAAACTGAAATGAAATCAAAAAGCAAAAATAAAATCCAATAGGTAATCAATTTTCGACTTATAATTTCAATCAATAACCCTATTTAGGAAAGTGTATTATAAAATTTGATGGGTTCAGAGAACTTATTTTTTATGTCACAGATAAGTAACTGCTTAAGTTTTGCAATGAAAATTAATTTTAAAATAGATGACTAATTACACTTTTTTATTTATTATATTATACAAGCAATGTAAAGTTTTAAATTAAGAATGAAAAATCTATGTAGTTGATAAAATTTTCAGAGAATAACGCTAAAACGCATCTTTGTAATATGGATTTGTGATATTCTGATATTAATGTGATTAATTTTTTCCTAATCTTATATTTTCATACATCCAGAAAATGCCAGTTTAAAACTTGTACTCAAATTTTTTGAAAACTAATAACAAAAACTGAGAAGAATTACAACGGTCCACATAAAATATATCATAATGTAATGCACTGAGCCACCATACAATAAACGGTAAAACATATATGCCACATTTATCTTCAGATATGTTTAACTACTTCCCTTTAATGTCCTTTGAACATTGAGAGAACGGATGCAATGAGATAGAATCTCTGCCAGACCACTTTTATATGAAAATATCCGGAGTACTAAATTTTATCGTAAAATCATTGATTCGGAACTCCTATATGTATAACTAACCACACTCAAAATATAATATTTAAGCAAATCTCTTCGCAGTGTGTTATAAACTTATGCGAAACAATGTATTTCTAGCATATCTGTCAAATTACAGTGATTTTTTAGTACGTACATCTAATTTTTTTTCTAATCAATTTTCACAGTTTAACTACTAAGTGTGTTTGTTTTATACTTTATTAATTACACATATTTTAGGAAGAGGAAGTTTTAATTTTAATCTTAAATCATATATATATATATATATATATATATATATATATACATATATATATATGATATTTTATATTCCCACTGTTATACAATATCATTAAAATGTGTTATATCTTTACCAAAAATGTGTGTTTCATAACACTAACGAATAAAAAGGGAAATTGGGTCATGTAATAAAGAAAGATATGTAACTCTACGATTGTTTTAATTCTTTCATCTAATTAATTGCTCATTTTTTAAGATTTTAACTAGTTGAAGGCAAATGAATCATCAATCTAGAATTATACACTCCAAATGCGTGAATTCCTAGGTTCGACTCCCACATTCAGCGTTGATGATTACCCACTCTTAATATATTTTAATAATATAAAAATATTCTTTAACTTATAATGCCAAAGTGTAGTGATATCATGCAAATAAATGAATAGACAAACTACTTAATAAATAATCTTTTTCATAATTGAACATAATTGAGTCATAATTTCTCGTGATAAATGCATTCCTTAATAAGAGTATGATATATTTTGTTTTTCTTAACTTAAATTTTGTCTGCTTTGCTGGCCACCCAAAATATAAAATTAAGAGGGACTACAGATATCACAGCAGAAATTTGTTTGACCGATGATATGTAGTATAAATATCAAATGATTGAAACTGCAGCATCTTGTTAAGTGTAGATATTCACAAAATCAGTATAGTTAGTACAATCAGTATTATTAATTAGAACCACTACCACACACCTCGGCATAAAGTCAAAGAGGCTATGGATGTAACTTTTGAATATAATAGTCGATGTGGTTTCCACTGGTTACCAAAGTTAATCTAGTTTAGCAGTGAGGGTATATTCAGTGTCTAATATTGTACAAGTATGGACCACAAATTTTGTGATTGACAATAGATCAATTTATTAAGTAAGAAATTCATTCTGATTGGTAAAGAAGATTTCTTAAACATTACATGAAACATATGTTCACGCATGTTAATATTGTAATATAGTTGACGGCAAGTGTTGAATATATGGGAGGATCAAGGACTCTTATACCTCAGAGATCTAGTGTTGGCTATTAAATCCACTGCATTTTAGAGAGGTGTGGCAGGGAAATACATTACCACCCCAAAAAACTACACCTATAGCCAGGGATAATGTGGTAACGCATATTTTCACTTCGGTGTCTCTACTCTAATCCGTGGTATAGATGGTAGAATTGCAATTCATAAGTAAGGAAGTGTTCCTTTTGTTTCTACCCGTCATTCATTGCATCATTGACAGCACAAAATCCATTGTTTTTGAGTCTCAGGTTTAAGAAGCAACAGAAGTCTTGTAAATGATCCACTTAACAAATAATAACGTATAAATGGAAAGAGAAGAAACTGAATGAGATATGCAGCAGACAAAATCTGTTACTATATTGCTTGGGATGTGGCTGAATGATCCCTTTATACCAAGCTCACAATATGTCTGTCATCAAGTGCAGTAGTGGAACAATGTGAAGGTGAGTGGTCTCTTCGGTCCACCGTTTCATCCTGCATTCATTGATTACAGATCCTCATCACAGTTGCATGGTTTCATTCAAAGTGATCACTGATTTCTCTGAAGGATAATCCGCAGTATCTATAGACTATTCTACTGACGAAGAATAGCCTTTACAATTCTTCTGGGAATAAGATATACAGATGAAGTGAAAAAGCAAAAAGGAAATTTTCAACAAACTGCTGGCTAGAAATCATACAGTAGTTTTGCTATCACCCATTTGTGGTTTGTCTTTCAGTGATGCAGTAATATTTTAGCTTGTATTTATCAATCAAATTTATTTTCAAATGCATAATTCTAACAACAGTTAGTTAATTTATAAACTGAATTTATTTCCCTCAGTCCTTCAATTCCTTTAATTTGAATGGTATCCTCAAATGTTATATTGGAAATATTTAATTGCTTTTATATGTTTTATGGTCTTAACTACATATTCTAACTTTTGTATAGTAAGTATTAGTTTCTGGCTAAAGCCATCGTGTAAAATATAAAAGTTTTTGCTGAATCGGAAAAAAAAATTTGATTTTTAACTATTATTCATATCAAGCTAAGCTATTTTAAAAAATTACTGTATGCGAAATTCTTAGTAAAATTCATATTCTAACTTTGTTAATAATCTCCTCCTTCTATGTCTAAACAAAAACCACATTTGGAGTGAATGTGCATCAGTCGTTTTTCTTTGCATTTCCATCATTATTTGATTTTTTAATTTAGTCGATTTTCTCTTTTCAATTTACTCGACTCAAGCTCATTATTTCAGCCACCCATTTAGGTTCATCCTATCAACCGTATAGTATATAAGCTGCTGAAAATCGAAACGAATTTTTAGGTACACAATAGAACATTGCTTTACTCAACCATGTTACCATGAACTCAAGCAATACTCAAAATAATATTTATTTCATAGTATGTTGATAACTCTTTTTCCTAATTATGTTTTGAAGATTTTCATCTTCACTCACATATTTTGAGATAGTATTATACTATATTTATCAAGATTAGTATTTGTGAAATTACACAGAGTATTACTTAATACATATCTTTATTGTTTATTTGCACTTTGGATAATGTATAAATCATAGAAAATATTTGCAATAAACATATCACAATAAAGGTATCACAGAAAAAGCATTTATCAAAAGTATTAGAGTTGAACTGTATGCTTCTAAAGATAATTTATATGCCTTACAAAACAAAATAATGGTGTAAATGCAAGGAAATAAAATTCATTTCATTGATTTCAGATAAGACATTTAAAAAATAAACCAATAAAAATTAATTTCATTTTCAATCACTTAGATGACTCTGTCTTACAAATATGGGCTTAAACATGTGTTGTAGTATTTTTCCAAAAATGCAACTTTTATGGTAAAGCCTATCTTATTTGTTTTAATACTTGCATCGTGGATACAAATGAGTTATGAATTTATTATAACTTTGGATTGTCAACATTAACAAATTTAAATAAAAATATATATTGAGGTAAACTACAAGATTGTAGAACATTTCTCATCTATATTTAAATACAAAACCTTAGAAAATATTCGCAAAAGTTTAGTAAACATTTTAATTTGTAATAAATATTTAGAAGAAAATCAATTATATTTTTTTTTTTAAAATATATTTTTCATAATAAATATCCAATTTTCATAATGTATAATTTCTAACAATCTTTGCATTTAAATTTTCTGAAATTTTCAAAAGTTAAAAATTATGATTCCAAGGTTATGGTATGTACTTTTAACATA
This sequence comes from Latrodectus elegans, assembly GCA_030067965.1. Taxonomy (NCBI): domain Eukaryota; kingdom Metazoa; phylum Arthropoda; class Arachnida; order Araneae; family Theridiidae; genus Latrodectus; species Latrodectus elegans. The sequence continues at coordinate 22,424,542 of CM057817.1, read as the reverse complement.
ATTTTCTTTTTCATCTATCTCACTTTTCTTAACTTTATTCAAATAATGTAATATAGCAAATGCTGTGGCTTTCAGTTTGACAATTTGTAAATTTTGACTCTCACTTCGGAAGTCTAAGCTTGTATTACTCAATTTTAAACTTTAGATCGCAGAAGAATTAGGTCTAGAATGCATAAAATAATCATCCAGCAACAGACACACCAAATTAGATTAATGAATTATATCGGAATTTTAATAAGATTAATGAAGTTTATATGTCTAAGGTTTGCAAGTGCATTCACATGGGAAAATATTTAAGAGATAATTATCTAAAGGTCTGCAACGGTATTCAATTTTGTGCAAAAGGTGAAATAAATTTTCTAACTAAGTTTATGTCCAAAGTTAATGATTTGTAACGGAATTCTTTTGAGTTGATAGCAACAATAAATATATTCATTACTTTTTCAATATAATATATAATGAAGAGTTTATAAAACTTTCTTCTTAATTTTGGCTTGATTTGATCCTTAAAATCATTTTTGTTCTTAAAATGCCAGGCTGATCAACTTGAATCTGAAGATATTCTTTAGTTGATACGAAATTTAATCCATTAATTCTGATTTTCGATATTCCTTTGAATTAAATGTTGCCTGGCCGAAGAAACTTATTTCAGTTCCAGAGTGTTAAGGAGATATAATTTTACGCATGTAGTTCTATTTTTAAGCAATGAAAATCTCATAAACTTTTGGTATTTAAACTATTTTGTATATGAAATTGTTTTGTGAACAATGTAGTGATAATATGGATATTTATGCATAAAAATATTATTTGAAAGATATCATTTAATCTCAAGTTAATTCTTAATTATTTATATGACTTTTGGTCCGCAATCAGTGACAATCATTTCTCTTAAAGACAAGTAATTCTGAATTAACAGAGCTGATAATAAACAAAACATATCGCTATTTCATGACCATTTAAAATTTTATAAATTTGGCAGAGTGCTTTTAATAGAATTTAAAATTTTTACAAATTTGAAAAACTTTTAAAGAATATTATATTTTTGTTTTCAGTGCTGGTTTTTTATAAATATCCTTCCCAAATGAAAACATTTATAGGATATATTAGAATCTTTTTAAACAGAGATATATTATTCCTGAAATTTACAAATTATTTATTAATTTTTAATTTTTCTCTGTGCTTACTGATACCTTAAACATTATATGATATATACAAATGCTGTCCACAAAATATTATACAAGAATTTATTGAATATTCTCAAAATAATTAAAATTTATTAAAATTGCTCATAGACTTTCGACATTTTTGTGATTTCCAAACAATATTCAACAATATATTGGAAAATAGTAGCCTCAAATATATAATAAAAATTCCTATAACAGAATATTCAAAAACAGTTTGTCCGTGATGATGCGCTATTTCAGTAGTATTAATACTTACAAATACTTAAATGTTTGGAATAAATTACTTATATCTCTATACAATTTATATATCTCTATATAATTTATTTTAGCTATATCATATTGAACTAAGAAAACAAGATCATTCATACATTCAATGTATGTCATTCAAATTTTGATTCAAACCACTTACAATTTTGTATTCCAGAGTAAATGTGCAGATACATATCAATCGTAAATAATGTATTTATCATAAAAATATAATAAAGTTAATAATTTGAGCATATAGGAAATTGCGGGAATAATTAAACATATTTTATAACATATAAATGGGAAATATCTCTTGTGTAATTTCGAAATAATTAGAAGTACAATTTAAAATTAATTAGTTTTGTTACCATTTTGAAATCTAATTTTTTAAAGCAAACACTTATTTAAATTTCCTTTGTCTTAATAGATATTGCTTTATTATTTTTAAAACTAAGTAAATAATTAAACATTGTATTGTATTAATAATAAAAGTTTAGACACTATAGAAAGTATAATAACTTATATGTATATAGCTTTTAATATAACTTTATAGAAATCTTTTTTTAACTATGTAATAAACTAGAGTTTTAATTTAAAGCCCTTATGATTCATTTTCATTACAAACAATCTTCTTCCAAAAAGTAGTTCACTTTATTATACAAAATTAAAGATTGATTAATATTAATAAATTTGTGTAATTCTTGATGGCAATAAATTGCAAATCTCTACTTCCCTTAAATTATTGTTAAAAATACATTACATTCTTATCTCCCATAAAAACTAAAATTTTAAAAATTTCTTTTTCATAACATATATACATATATCTGCCGGCCAACTTGTCTAGTAGTCAGCGTGCCTGACTACGGATAGGGAGGTCCTGGGTTCAAATCCAGGTCCAGGCATGGATGGACTTTCTCTTCTTCTATCCTGTATTTGTCTTTCCTTGTGTGTGTGAATCAAGTATGAATGATGCCTAGACTATAAACGGGTCTCTATGGCATGTGTGAGGGTGCGATAGTGGCCTACCTCCTGTGGTGCACCCGGGACAACGCCTCGTCGGCCAGTCTCTGTGCCTGGCAGGTTTCTTGGTATTAAGGAACAATAGATTAATAGACTCTGTTGCAGTTGTAACTGTCTACAATCTACCATGTGAAAAAATATATAAATTTCTTTCTCAGTAATTTAAATTTCCTTAATTTTTTAGTTACCTGTAGTATAATTTTAAAAAAAGAAATTCCACAAACAGCAACATAAAATGTTTAAATGTTACCTTGATGAAAATGGTTAGATACAAAAGAAATGGATATTTTAAAAGCAAATGTACATTGAATCCATAAGGATTTTAAATTTATGAAATAAATATTAATAAAACTATCAAAATATTACAAGTATTTATTCACAGTAAAAAAATAAGAAACTCTTTTCAAAACCTGATAAACTCTATTCGATTAGTGTGAAGAAATGCATGAAATTCTTCTTTACTCTAGCATCATCCATACAATTTCAGCTTATATATATAAATATATATATATATATATATATATATATATATATATATATATATATATATATATATATATATATATATATATATATATATATATATATATATATATATATATATATATATATATATATATATATATATATATATATATATATATGATGTGTAATGCAATTACTCAATGTATTTCAAAAAGCTAAGAATATTTAAATTTTATATTCAAGATTTAATACAAACCTTAGTTTGTAATACTTTGCATATATTAAACTTATTTTCAGTCAAATGAAGAATTCGGCAAACTTTAAATCCACGATATCTGTGTAAAAACGTTTTTTTCTATAAACAAGTTTGTAAAATTATTTTTTTTTTTCGAATCAAACTATTTATATGGTAACCATGTCATTATAGCGGAATTCTGAAAACCAAATTAAAATGTCATACTACATTAAAATAATTTGTGCTTGCTTTTTGAAAAATTATGATAGAGGCATTTCAATAGGTTATTTATAAATTTTCTGTGTATCTTAATTAATTTTTATGTTCTACTTTTAAGAAAATTATTATAATATTTAGTACAAAATTATATATATAAATTATTATAATCAAGAAGTCTGAAACGAAAAGGAAAAATTTAGCTTTATATTGATTAAAAAGAAATTATTTGGTTTTAAATTAATTCTCAGTTAAAAACTTACACAAAGTATTTCTAAATGTGTGAAATATATTTACAATAATATGATATGATTATAGATTTTTGATAATAATTTATTGCAGATAGTCAAAACCCACAGAAATTAAAAAGTGCTTATGTAGTAAACATTGGTAAATATAATGACTATTTACAATAATATGATAATATATTTACAATAATATGATATGATTATAGATTTTTGATAATAATTTATTGCAGATAGTCAAAACCCACAGAAATTAAAAAGTGCTTATGTAGTAAACATTGGTAAATATAATGACTATTACATAAGTCACACTAATTACATAAAAATATGGGAAACACATATTAGATTGGGGCAAATGAAATCATCATTGAACGAAATCTTGCTTTATACGATGAGGAGTGAACTCATTATATCACACAGCCCGCATGAAATATCTGACATTATTTATCTTGAACCTGGCAACCAGAATGTGAAAGAAAATTCTTTGTCTAGAAGATAACTCTAGATTTCGTATCGTGGTGGCAACTATGCCGCATATTCAATAAATAGGTCAACCAATGTATTCTTCTCCATCATATGTTCTCTCCCTCTAATTATACTGAACTGAATTTATTCATTTCAACATTTGAGCTACGTTTTGTTTCTGAAATATTTTAGCAACAGCGCATTACTTATTCAGATGACTCAAAGGCTACATTGCGTCTGTAGAGAATAATGCCGGATAATAGGTTATAATAGTATTATTTACATAATTATAATACTGCATCGATGCTGCTATTGATTATTTTGATTAATTAATCATACACAAAATATTCATAAGATAATATAACAAACAAAATACAATTTCTTCGTTTTGTTCTAAAATTAAAATCTAATTTTAAATACATGTGATTAAAGAAATATATTATCCCTATATAGATTTATTTCCATATATTTAAAACAAGCTTTTTTATAATACTACCTCAATTTTTGGTTATTTAATGATTGTTTATTAATGCTCATAATACATTTAAAATTAAACTCTTTTTCTCAAGAATATTTTTAAATTTGCATGCTTTGGTTTTAATTTTACATTGTCCGTACCAAAATACATGTTCATAAGCAAAACAATAAATATTTAAATCTTGATTAATAATGTTTTTTATTAAAAATACAAACTCTGTGATATTTAAACGAGTAAAAACCATTGAAAACGATTTCATATAAAATCGAAAAGAGTCATTTATTTATATCCAGCTTCAAAACAAGGAAATAAAATATCGCAAAAAAAAATTAAATAAATAAAATAAAATAATATTTTATGGATGCTCAGGAGAGAAATTTAAAATCCATTTCCGTTGCTGTCTTTTGTAAATTACCAAAATGATATCAAACGTTAAAGGTAATCACCAATAACTTGACAAGATTATGTCTTGAAACAATGTTAACTAAATAATGCTTCTTGTAGGATTGTTAACCAGTACTTTTAATTTATACAGCGGCTTTTTTATGATTCATTTTATTATTTCTCTTTCATTCAAAGGATTATTTACATACTACCTTATCATCACTTTTATTATTTATGATCTGAAATAATTTCACGTTATTCATTTTTATGGTTGCTGATAAAAGTCATTAAACCTTCAATTATGCTTCTATTTTAATTAATAAAATTAAAAAATATATGTGTTTAAATATTCAAAAGGAGATTTTCTTTTGCCAGTCATCATAACTGCCTATTACGCCATTTCTCGTGAACTATTTACTGTGCATTAATGTAAACATTATACAAAAAATACTTCATTACAGAAAAATATTACTTAACAATGACATTGGTCATTAAGGAGTGGTAATAAAAATTTAGATTCTGATCAACTATAATGAACGGAGAAGAAAAACACAACCTTATTTTATTTTCTTATCTTCAAAATTAAATAAAGAAACAGAGAATTCAAAAAGTTTAGTATGCATCGAAGATTAAAAATAAATGCAATAAAATGTTAATGTTGAGTAATAATAGAATAAATCTTTTTTTATGAATTTCCTAAAAAGGAATCGTGTTCCTTTCATGAGAATAAATAAACATAATTGTTAAACATATGACTGAATTAACTGTTTCTTAAACAATATCTAAATTTAACAATTATTTACTTATTTTATTTCCTTCTTAAAACACTTTTATAAGTTCAAGCCATTCACTAAGAAATTTGTTTCAGATTATTTCTAATATCGAATTTAATTACATAACAAATACCGGAAGGAAACGAAACATTTAATAAAAAGAAAGAACTTTATTTCAAAATATAACTTTCTTCAGAACTTTATCTCAAAATAAGCTCGGAAATTTATTTTGAAACAAAGTTCTGAGAAAATGATGATATGAATATCATACATCTTAAATTTGAGATTATCCGAGAAAAAATTTTTATAATGTTTCAGGTAATTAACTAAATTTGTTTCAAGTAATAAATTATATTAACGTTTAATATTTGAAGTTTTTTTAGTTAAGTGCAATTATTAGTATTATAGTTAAGTGCAATTATTAGTATTATAGTTAATTGCAATTATGAACATTAATGAATAAAATATTCTTATTTTCTCGATTCAGAAATTAAATGCATTATTGATAATGTTAATATAGATAACTGAGTTTATATATGAATTTATGTTTTTGAAGTTATCAAATTATTTTTTGAAAAAATTGTATCAAAATGTACGCTTTAGACTACAAATTATAGTTGATAAGAAATCATTTAAAATATGCACAAATCGCAGTATGAGCAATTTTCAAATATATAGATATCAAATTAAATATTATTTATATAACTTTCCCTTTGTTATCAGTCAAGTTCATCTAAAATACGTTAATGTTAATCAACCTTGTATTAAAAGTATAATGAACCAATATTCAATAATATTTAACAGTTTTTACCGTTGATACAAAGAAATGTTCTGCAAAGACTTTTCTTGATAATGCGTACTTGGAAATATACAAATTATGAATACGAGATGAGAAATTTACAGGAAAGTTGTTTGTAGAAGGACACAACTGTAATTGTAGTCTTCACCTCACCTATTGATGGTAAATAAACATCATTTTTATTTATCAATTTTTATTTATCAAGTCTATATAGTAATTAGTCATTCATAAGTAGGTAATGAATTTGTCTTTACTGGGGATTGTAGTTAATAATTGCTTTCAGTCTCTGAAAAATATCTTGACATGTTTCAATTTTAAAAACAACTTTGATACTATCAGTAAATGAACCATAAACTATTAGCATTCGAAACGAGTTGTCTTCAAGGAAAAAAGTTTTACATTTCCAAATATAGTTTTCTATTCCCGAATTCAAACTCTTACTAGGGTTAGGAATTATATTTATAAAGTATTACTTTAGTTTTATATTTGAATATCATAGGACTGTTTATGAAGCTAAATAGAGTATATCAGAATAATGTATTGTTTTTACCATTAAATGGTTGTTTTAAAGATGAATTTTAAAGCAATAAATCTTTATTTTTAAGATTAAATATTTCCTGTTCCATATTGCTCTTAATCACTTCAGAAACGCAAAATTACTTGTAATAATACATTAACAAGAATAAAAGTTCAAATCTCTTATAGGCTGTTTTCAGTTACGATTAAAATCATTTTTCCTGCTGACTACATAGTTAAAAACATAAATATTTGAAATTAGGGATTTTATATTTATAAGGTTTCTTTTCAATATCATATGAAAAGGATTTTAAATCTACTAACCTAAACTTATTCGCTTATTACATATTATGGAAAATACTGCTCTCCAATAACAACTGAAATTTTAAGACGTCTATTTAAAAAAGAATTTGATTTCCTTTTTAAATCATTTGCCTTTTTGTCAAAGATTACTGTTTCTGTAGTTACAATTTTTGTTCACAGGGCTAAAACATTTCATATTTAAATGTTTTTGGATAACAGTTAAAAATTTCAATTGTATAAAACATTTTAGAACAAAGCATATTTTGTTAAAATTATAACTATAACATAAAAGTCATTCTCATTTCATTTCCCTTGAAAGACTCCCAAAAATTCTGTTACACATTTCACAATGAAATATGGTGCACTATTTTTAATGAAATTTTTATTTTTATTCTTTATATTTAAAAAGATTTTTTTTAGAATTTTAGGAATAAAAGTTTTATGTAATTGAATTTAGTTATAGCTCATACAACTAAATAATATAATGTTTTGCAATTTGAGGAAAATGATATGTATTATTCACCAATTCAACTTATTTTGTGATTTTCTTTAATAGTTGAACGGGAAGAAAACATATTGTTTTAATACTCTAAGTTAATATCAAAATATTTTGGATAACAGTGAAACCATTAAGGAGAGTTAGGAAAGAAATAATTTCAAAATTGATAATTTTTATGAAACATAATAAGTAATATTTAAAAAATAATTTCTAAATTTTAGTTTTAAATAAAAACTTCTCATATACCACTAAAGGCTACAGAAATTGAAAAATATGCACTTAATTGAATATTTTAACATTTTTCTATTCAAAATATTTATAAGAGTTTATAAAAAAAAATTAAAAATTTTATTTTGCTATGCACTTGATATTTCTCTGTGCTTAGTTGTTAAAAGTTTTGTATCCTCTTTTGAATATTTTCCTGGAGCTTACAACGCGAATAAATAGAATGCATTTATAAAAAAGGAAAAATAAATTCTAAATACATATCTAAAAACACTACACCATGAAGTAATTTGAAATGAATGAGACATTGGATGGCATATATAGATACTGCTTACAACAAGCATCTTCACTACGATTCCACAGTTCTTTGACTTGGTGACAAACGCTAAGTAGAGAGCTAGTTTCTTGGAAAATATTGGGCAGACTTCTTCTATTGATGATAGATCTGGAGAATGTGCTAACCAAGTCAGCAGCATAGCATTTTCCATATCAATCCAATGAAACGCACTGGTAAAGTATCTTGATGAAACGTATCCTTTTGCAGGATTTGCATATAAAATATAAATTTTTCTCCGTTTACATAACAGAAATGTGATTTCTGTTACATAAAGCCCCATCAATTTAAATAAAAAAGGACCTTGAAGTATATCCATTGGAGCAACAAAACTCTCTAGTTGATTGGTCAATATAGCGATATCGAGTATAAGCTGGCAATACATGAATGTGACCATCATTTTGTGCTCTAGAATGGGTCCTAGACCTCCAGACATGGATGTGGCCATTTTGTTTATATAACAGAATCCCTATTAGTTTGAAAATATGCATCCAGGTTCGTCGTTGAGTACTCCACAGAGATCATTCCTGACTGTGATACAGTGTCTAGAGTAATTGAACATATAGTTGCTAAGCTACCAAATAGATGTTGCTGTAAGCATTGAATTATATATGTATGTACTTGTTATCTCGTAACGAATTCATTTTTTTGACATGAACTCTACGCGTGACAGATATGCCACCAAATCCATGCGAGTTACATGTTTATTATAGCGATAAGAGTTTGCTGAAATAGAGCATAGCGTTTTATAACACCTCCCCAAATCGCGCCATGTACGTTAACGTTATGCTTAGCAATGTGTAAAGTAGTACTGAGTTACGATAAACCGAATTATTCAGTTGATTACATTTCGACTTTTATCAAAGTTAGGACATGCTGAGAATGATTTATTTTTCTTACACAGAACATCACATCTTTTCACCAGTCAAAGTTCGAATGTAATTTGTGCTCGCGATATCAGCTATTCTATCTCCTTATTTACATGAAATGTAAATGTTTCTCCTGCCATCTATTTTGCCTAAACGTAAGTTGAGAAGCATTCACATTTCAAAGGTATCACGCATTTTCATTTCACTTTATATTTTATCGTATTTTTAATGTAACAATTTTAATAGCCAAAATATTATAATCTTTTAATTTGTTTCTTAATATACAGTTTAGATTATTGCAAATAATATAAATTATATCCTTTCACAGAAAAAATCATCTATATGCCTGAAAGCAGGCTGCATTTGAATTGCATATTTTATAATTATATGGGAAATATTTTGTAATTATTTAAGAATTCTGAGTCCTGTGTGATATCATTGACCTGTACAAATATATTTACCCTGTTAAAAATATAATTACCATAAATGAATTCATTATAGAAATCTCTTTCAAATTTAAAATAAATGTCAAATAATGCAATATACTCATAGAAATAAAACAACAAATTATCAAAATGTTTTGATATAATCTTTAAAAATCAAAGAAAGAAAATCTCTAAATTATATTAGAAGAATTAGTTAATGAGAGAGAGATGGCTTTAAAACCCTCCATAATCCAAGTCGTACATCGTTTTAAAATATATTCAATAATAATATTCAAATGACAGAAAAAAATTAAACCCAAATTAATTAACTTATAAAACGCCATTTATTCAGAGTTTCATGAAATTTGGATGAACAGTAGAATGTGAGAAATTAAAATTATTATTTAAAATTTTCTTCCAAAAGGTCAGAATTTTTTATAAGACGTTGCGTTGGAATTTATTTTATCAGAATTAATTACTTTAAAGTTTTTTTTTTAATTTTAAAATTGCTTCATCCAGAAATTAAAAGTAATTTATTTTACAAAAAATGATATGATTATTAAAAGATTTATCATCATGATAAAGTGTTCTTTGGAACTCATTCATAGAATTAATAATATTTCTTTAATATAAACTATTAAATTCAAAATTATTAATTTTTTTAAACCTATTGAAAGAATATCTTTTCAATCGCGAAATATTCTGATTGGACTTGAAAAAAATAGATATTTTGAATATAAATCCTTCAAGGTCATGAAAAAATATTTTGGGATTTTTTTCTCAATATTGAAAGGCTTCAAATTTTTTAGAGTGTCTTTAGTAATATCTCTTGAATTTGTATTTGAAACAATTTAAATAATACTGTAGCAATATAATCAATACAAGAATTGACAAAGTAACAAAATTTGGTTTACACACTATCCATATTTTTCTGACAAAATTAATGTTGCTGCCAAATTTGTTATGATTAAAAGCTTATGGACCAAATTTTAAATCATCATTAAGAATATTATTAAATTTCATTTAATTAAAAGATGAATTTTTAATGTCTTTTATAATTCATGAAAATTTTATTTTGTCATATTACGTATGTTTAAAATAGACAACAAAATTACGTGACTTTCTTTTCCTTTAGTTTAATTAATTTATGCTTGATTCATACGTTAAATGCTAGTTTATAAAAATTTATAATCACCAAAAAGAAAGAGAGATTTTTTATTTAAACACGTAAAATATTATATGAAGAATAATTGTAAATATTAATAAAATTAATTTCTAATTTAAAGTCTTACTATTTCAATATTCAAAATACTTTAAATTTTACTTATCACATTTTTCATAATTTTTCAGCCATTTCTTTCACTTTTCTTCTATTAGATTTAAAGAATACGAATTTTTTGGTGTTATATTGTAATCAATTTATAACTTATTAAATTTATAATAACCAAAGGTACAAGAGAGTATCATAAAATAAGTTAAAAGATGTTGAGATTTTATTTCATTAAATATAGATTATTAGATTGAATATTTAAAGTAATTAAAATACTATTTCGTTGTTGTATTGCACATCTTTTATTCATTTACTTTTATCACTTGCATAGTTTACGTAATTGTCTAGTTTCCAGATGTATTGGGCATAAATCATTATCAACTGTTTTTAATCCATAGCAAAAATGAAACATTTATGTGCCCACATTGCTGACCATTTCATTGTGTGTGTGTGTGTGCGTGCGTGCGTCCTGGTTATTACTACTTTAATAACTGGTTTCTTAGGACAGTGTTTTTCAAACAATTTGTACTCAGATTTGATCCAATCTGCTGTTAAGCAACAAAAGTTGAATATTGCCTTTCTGAATACACATCGATAAGAGTGACAGCATGAAAGTGCTCCGGTTCATTGTGATAGATGAATAAACCAAAAAAAAAAAAAAAAAACGTTGAAAAGTCATCCTGGAGAGCAGCTTCTGGAGTAACCACAAAATAGTTTACAATAGCCTTAGGCAGTTAGAATTTTTACTGTACAGTGTGAAAGTGAAAAAGAAATGTTGGTTCACCGTGTCCTATTAGTGAGACCATGATCAATTGAGATAAAATTCAAAACGTTTATGTTTGTAATTCCGATCTCAAATCCAAATAATAGTCAATACCAAGTCTAGATTATTTTGTTCCCCTCAGTTTGATTCCAAAAGCTGTTGAACAATGAGAGGTAAATGTTTAAAATCCAACTTCTCTATAATAATAAAATAGACTTCGTGTAAAAACTTCTTTATTAATAACCACTTTTATGCAATAGATAATTTAAACTTAATACGTTTATATTTAGTGATACCTGTTAAGCATACACGAGCATTTCTATTTTGATTAAGTGTTATAAGCCTTTCTGAAAATCGGTAGCATTTCAACTATCTTTTAAAGATCGAACAAGTACATAAGCATTAAAAATATTAATAAAAGACAGGATAAATTGGGTATTATCAAATTTTTATTCAATTTGCTTGCAATGCTTACAGTAGCAGAATATCATTTTTTCAGTAAATTCAACTTTATCATATTTAAGTACTGTGTACCGTTTCGCAATCGTTTTCTGTATCAAGTAATATTTATATTAAGAGTATGTTTCATTTTTTTCAGTTATTTGCAAATTATTTAGTAAACATATATTAGTGCGCATATGAGGTTATATAAAGTTAACTAAATAATTCTTAAAAAATTATTTACCAATTATACATTTGATATTGAACTCTACAAAAAAATAACATGTAAACTAAAATAATTACATAATCTTATTCTTATTATGCTCCATTTATCAAAACATTTTTAAACTAAAATAATTTATAAAACAGGATTTAATCTTATGTGATAAAATATTATTCCTCTATACATTTTTAATATTATTAGGTGTTCATTTGTTGCAATTTTTGATTTTAATATTTTTCCTAAAAAAACATTACCATTATTCATTTTCTTAAATTAAGTATAAATCATTTAAGACATTGAAGATTAACGAGACAGTACCCACTTTGAAAACAAATTTGATGAATTTTCCTTTCGTAAAGTTTTTGTCTATTGTTATTAAAGAAAATTAATGAACATTCAAATAAAAAATTCAATAAATGCCTTGTTTTATACAAATCAGCCTAATCTTCTAACGAAAGTAAAATAGCAATTTGATTTCTCCATACTTTAAATAGAAAACAAAATTTGAATTATTTTTAATATTAAGAATAATGATATCATCTGTTAATAAAGACTTTTTTATGCTGCTAAACTACTCCATTATTACAAACCATTTAATATGAAATAAACTTTTATTCATGTGTTTGTTTTAAGCTAAATATTTAGTAAAATTATTTTGAGAGTTTAAGTAATTTACTCAGAAAATATCAAATTTTCATACTCAAATTATAATACTTCTAAAATAAGTTGATTAAAGAGCCTCATTTATGCTGAACTTATAGACTTTGAGCTTAATTTGTTTCTAAAAATAAACTGATTTAAAAAAAAGAAATAAATTTTCATGCATATTATTAATGCTTTTTGTTCCCTCATAGATGTGATAAAGTTGTTAGTAAAGGAGGAGACAGGAACTAGTATGCCAACCTTATCTTTTGTTTACGATTTAACCATTAGAAAAAATAAGTTGTTTTATAACTTGAAATCAATTGAAATTAGGGATACCAGACGTATCACAATTTACCACTTACACGAAAAATCAATATTTGATTAAATAAATGAAATATGCTACGATTGACAGTTATACCATCGTTCGGCAAAACGAATATATATTCCAACCATTCACTGAATTTTCCTCAACCTGATTTAAAATAGCAGAGAAGAGAACCAAGTAAATTAAATTACAAGCACCAGTTTTCCACTCTGCAAAAAGCTACAATCATAGAAGGGGTTGTGAAATTAATCCATGGTACATTTAGAAAGCAGCTTTAATGTAATCTGAATAAAAGGGATCAATAACTCGGATATTAAAATTCACGACTGAATTACCTTTCTAAGTTTCGGAGTGCCCATTTGGACCACTATTCATTAATAATTAATACGATTCGAAGCATTTTGATCCCTAAACCTACTGAAAGCTTTTTAATTACACTAAGCTATCTGCTTATAACAGTCACGCGTATTGCTGCAAACCTACTTAGCGTGTGTCATATTAAGTTAAATTTCATCACGATTTAAATTACAAATTAATGCTTAATACCTGAATCAAAATATTTAGCAAGTGATTTTATCTCATTTATTCTAGGTAAACAGAGTTAAAATTGATTAAACATGTATAACTTTCTTCGGAGGGAAAAAATTAGATTTGTATGTTACAACGTTAACAACTACAATCTAATATTATTTTTGAAAAAAATTTTAACGTTTCTTAAAATATTAAATATTTTAAATATAGTAATGTAGGCTTTATACAGAAATTCTTGCCTTGTTCGAATAATTTTGTATGTTATTTTTACTTTGGTTTAGAAACAGTTTGAATTCCACCAAAAAATATAATTTTGTAGTTCAGTGCCCGATTGCATGTGGCTGAACTGCAGCCAGTAGTATTCACTCTTGTTTTTTTCTCAATAGTTTATGCATTAAAATTTTGTTTGAAACATGAATGTTTTTAGTGATCCAGAATTAGTTTTAAGATTAAATCCCATTTTAAACATCCTTTGTGTATAAAAAAGGACCAGTGAGAAACAAAAAACACCATCTAAATATGTATATCTTTATATCTTTTTAAAAGCATTTTAAAGCATGCGGATCAAATATATAAATTTATATCAAAAATAAAATACATCTCATGTATTTTGTTTTATTTATACCTCTCTGAGTGTGTTGACTTAAAAAAGTAGCATATAAATATATAAATTATCCTATAAACATTTAAATAAGTTTGACATTTAAATATATAAATCATCAAAATATATTTCAATAAAAGTTTTGCGATAAAAGATAAATTCTTGAGATAAAGTGTCTCCTGAACATAAAGAGATTTAATAAACGAAATATTAGTAAATGAACATTACCATTTTCTGCAGATTTTCAACTTCTGATTTCTCAAATATTTAACTACAATTCTTACTTTAAAAAAGAAAAATACCCATTACGTTTATGTATCAGACAAAAAAGTATAAACTATTACTGAAAATCAGAGAATTTTACTAAATTATACAAAAAAACTTTGTACGTTAACTTCTTCCCTATAAAAATATTTTAAAAATAAAAATAAACAGGAATTAGTTTTCCTAAAACAGGAAGAGGCAAATTCACAAAATAATCACATATTTCTGCTTAAAATTTGAATATTCAAAATAGACTTTCCTAAAAGATAAAAATAAGTTCAACTAAGCTTTGTTATTAACTAAATCTCATTCTCATGTATATATGTATTATTTCCAAGCAATTTTCTTAAAATAGAAGTGAATGTGCCTTCGTAAATATTTATTACATAAGGCCGACCAATGGCGGAGTGGTTAGTGTTGCTAACTTCGAAGTCCGGAATTCGAATCCTGGTTCGGGCATGGATACTCCTTTCTCTCTTCTCTCTATGTGTGTTTTTCTTTATACCTTCACTTTTGAGACGAAATGGCACATCTTCTGAGTGCCCCACTAGATAAGATGCCATCACATTAGCCTTTTGTAATGCTCAATCGATATATCCTAAGTGTAGCTGGGCGTTAGAAAAATATACATATATTTATCATATATAATTAACTTCCTAGTATCCACAACAATGAAAAAATGTCTCTTCAGAATCATACATATGATGTAATCCCTAGAGAATTGCAAACATCTGTTACAATTGTTATTCTATATTCATTGAAGAATTCTTCTCATGAATTTTTCAACATGTTCTAAATATTTATAAACCATTTTAAAATTTTGAAGCCCAAAAGCTTTGAAAAGCACTGAATATATATATTCTCGAATACAGTTTTCTTATACTTGTTATTTAAACATTCTTGTAAAATTACATTAGATAATTAAAAATATATTACTGACTAAGATTATATATGTAGATCGAAGTCAGTACTTTAGGAATATGTAAATATTTTTACGAGCCCAAAGAATTTAGTTTTACTATGCAGAATGATATTTATTATTTGTTACTCTTTTGTGAGGTTTAAAATAAGTAATTATCGTATACAAAACAGTGCGTAAATTTTAAATACAAGTATCCACCCAAGAAAAAATATGTTTTTACTAAATGAGGGAAAGGTTTAACTTAATATCTAAGATGTTTAAGTTTCTGGTTAGTATTAACGAGCTTTTAGTTAGGATATAATTAGACTAGTCGACCGTTTTTTAATAATCAATGAGTTCTTGATTTGAAATATGTTCATATACATTTCCTCAAACTCTTGATATAAATGTTTAGTTCATATTTCGCAATGATTGTTAGTGAAGTAGTTATTAGTACTTAATTGTCTTTCAAATTTTGTAAAAGTCTTTCCAAGATTTTATTTGCATTATTTAATATCAATTATTTTTACAATATTTAATAACATTTTACTTTTATATATATTTTTGCAGTATTTAATGTCAACTATTTATTTATTTTTTGGAATAAAAACCAAGTTAATGATCTTCAAAGCATTACTTAAATTTAGTTTAACAAATGGTCTTGAAAATCAATATGTACTTAGATACACACAAATGATAAATATGAAAATTAATTTACATAGGCAATTCTTGCACTTACTTTTTATTTCGTACTGAACACAACATGTTTAAAGTGTGCCATGATTTTTTACAATATTAAATGTATGGACAAAAACTTCCTTAATCTCTCCGAGAAAAACTTTTTTTTTCGATACGTTATTTTACTACTTTAGCTCCTTTCCTGCTTCAAAGTTACGTGTAATATATTATGACAATTTTGACTTAACAATCCACTAACTTTTAAAATAGTGTTCCAAGCAATTCGGTTTGTTAATTTGAACTTAAATATCAAATTTTTTCAGACACAAATCCTCTGATTATATTCAAGTAACATCGTTTGAAAAGAGTGAGAATTATCATCAGAACTAGTGTTTAATTAAGAACATTAGTTACCTAGATGCTTTGGTGAATCCGATGATTTATATTATTTGATAAAGTCAAAATTATTTCCTTTTTTGATATTAGAGGTGGAAAATATTCCACATATGGTGTTTTGTTAGACATTTTTCAAGCTTGTCATAAAAATGAAATAAGAATTTTTTTTCAAGATATGAAGTGATCTATGTAGTAAACAAATAATAAATGTATCATAAACAATTAATAATAAATAATAATTTCTAATTTTAATAATTTCTAACTCCAACTTTAGATAAGTAGATCAAATTTAAGAGGTTATTATTTATTTCTTCGTGAGACTCAACTCTAATAATTTAAAAATAAATATTTTACCATGTAGTTTGAGATGATAGATTTTAATTTATTATATCATTTATAAAAAAAATTTCCTTCCTTTTAATCAAATAGTTAATCGTGTTATTGCATTTTTATATTTTAGCGCATTTAATAAAAAATAAATAGAAAATAATTTCAAAACTTTCAGATGCTTTTTTAATCAAATTCTGTTTGTTTGCCTTAAATCCTGAAATAAACAATAAATTTAGTAATAATTTATTGCAAACATAAGAAACGGGTAATATTTAACGTCTTCCAATAGTAGTTATCTTAGTAAAATTAACAGACGAAAACCATTTTTGTTCAAGATTTTAAATATGAAATAGAAACATTGCCTTTAACATTTCTTATCGCATGCAGTTCTATATGAGTAAAATAAACACAGTTTTAATATTTAAGTCTCTTGGAAAAACAAATCTTAAAAATAAAAAATTCAGTAATTCATTGCTTTGAAATTTTATTCAGTTTAACTTCTTTTTACAGTAAGTTGTTGGTTATGAACGATAATTTGTGATTTGTCATAAATAATATTTGTTTTTTTTCCGAATTCAAAAGTAAATTAAAAAATAGTTTATTATGCTGTTAATTAATTAGAGGGGCTTTTCGTTTGTCTGTTAACATTTATAATGGACACGTTTCAAATTTAATGGGCAAATATATGTTAAAAAATTACATAATAAAAGAGAGTTGGCTTAAATTTAGAAAATAATTTTACAGAAACATCGCATTTTGTTCATGTTAAGTTCATAAATGATTCAAGAAGCGAATTATTCCATAAAGAAATAAAATTTAATTCCTTCAACATAGTTTTATAATACATATTATTTAACAGAAATAAGAAAATACAGGTAGAAGAGCTTTTCCTCAAATTCTCCTTCTACTAATATCTCACTTCCTTTCCTCATTACTCCTGATCACTCCACTCGCGTCATTATGTAATATATTTAAAAATAGTCATAAAAATTATTTTTGTTACATAAATTAACAAAACTACTTAATATATTGTTTTAAATGTTAAAAGTATTATTGATCCAAATAACAAGCAAAACTTTTTTATATTTTTTTCAGTACAAATACACCAACAATTTACTTATAAGAGGAATAACTCACTATGTAAAGTAAGATTTTATTACTTATAAGGTTATTTTCCCAGTCAGCCATATAAATTATACATGGAAATAAACTCAACTTTAGATTATACATGGAATATCAATAATCTTAACTTTAGAGGATTAAATTTTGGCAGAAATTATTTTTTCTCAAAATGATTGAGAAAGATATCACTCTTATTAAATTGTGAATATACTGTTTAATCATGCGATTTTTTAACCGATACCAAAACTAAAAAAACTTTGACAAAATCTACTACAATATAACTGATTTTATTCACTGAAAAAGCAATTTGACTAATCATAGAAAAGTTTAATTTACTTTAAGTTCATTTTAATTAATTTAATTATTTCTAAAAATGAATTAATACTTGTTAAGAATATTTTTTTAGAAAATGAGCCTCTTTATATTAATTTAATGATTTTCAAGGACAAGAAATTTAATACAAAAAATGTTTTGAATAAAGTGGGGAAAGCTAAGTGGGGAAGCTGCCTTTAGTTACAAAGCTATCGTTATTTTCATCAGCGTTTCAATGCACTTCGAAATAGTGACGTATTGTGAAAGACAAAATCATCATCGCTTCAGAAAGCAAAAGCAATTATTTTTCAGAAATCGGAGAAATACCTCCGATATTTTTAAGGAAATTTTAACCGCTATTTTTAAGGAAAAGTTAGACTATGAGAATTTTGAAAGAGTAAGTAATCCGACATCTTAGATATTTTTTGTACTCCCAGTAGTTGAATATGATTATAATTTTAGAAAGAAAAAAAATCACAAACATATTGCTTAAACAATTAAAATACTAGATCAGAGGGCTATATTGTTTAAAATAATCACATTACGAAGGAATTAATGCCAATGTTAATTATGCTTTAAATTAAATATGAAATCTATAATTAAAAATTTTCTATATGGAACTTTAAATTAACCAGACACAGAGACTCTGAAGTAAGTTTCACTCTATTCCGTGCAAAAATTCTTAATTTTATCCCCGACATAAATATTGTGAGCAAACATAATAAGAATTTTATTTATATTGGTGTAAAACTGGTTAAAATTATGGTGATTTTAATGATCACCCTTAACTAAAGTTTCATTCTATTCATAAGTCAGAGTTTATAATCTATATTTATAAAAATAATGAAAGAAATTTTTATTTTACTCAAATACAAACTACTTATAGAAAGAGATGGAAGAATCTTAGAATAACTAATGGATATGAGGATTTATCAACATATCCATTAGTTACGTGCTATTTTGAAAAAACTCCAATAATTATTTCATGTGTGTAAAAGCCAAATGTTTCAGATATATTTAATACATAAAATCAAACATTTATTGTGTTGCTCTTATATAGAGTGATAGCAATAAAATTCTGTATTTTTATTATTTATATTTATAATTAGATTAATCAGTTCTACCAGTTTATATTTAATCATTTTAATATCACTCTTCTCTCCTCAAGAAAAATTTACTCATAAACCTTTCTGACAGGGACAAAATGTTTATTAGATTGTATATAATAAAACTAATTCTTTGTTTCTATTTTAACACATACCTTTTAGTAATCGTTTTTGTAGAAGAAATTGTAATGAAAAGCTAAATGTATTTGCTATATTTGTGACTATATTTATCTCTTATAAGAGATAAAAAGAAAAGTCTCACAGATTAAGTGGAACAAAAAAATGTTTATTGCTTCAAGAAAGTTAAAAGAAAAGAAAATAGAAAACATATGTAAGTCAATGAATTTATTTTTCCTGAAATGAAAAATGTATAAAAAAATCAATTAGGTATGCAGTGATAGCTATTTAATTAAAATATCTGCTTTAATTAAAGTCATTCCATTGAAAGATGTAACTGAAGAAGCAAATGTTTTTCCTTAACGATTTTACTCTCGAATAAAAATATTACTAAATGCTTTGATCAATAAAGCTTTTTGTGTGAAAGCAGAGATGACTGGTTTATTAAAACCACTTTTGATGCATCTCAATCAGAGCTTTTTTTTTCAAAAGTTACTTTTAAATACTACGTTTTTTTTAAATTAAAAATTTTTATAATTTTATTTTATTCTATTTTAATATTAATAAAAATACGATATCATCATATTCGTAAAAAAAAAATTCATAGAATTACTTTGGCAACGAAATTCACTTGGTCTCTCAGTGAGTTATTAATTTCGTACTCGATTTTATAGTTAAGAGCCTATTTAATATTCCTATCTGCATAAAATTAATAAAAAAGAAGGCGACTAAATCTTACCTCGTTCAGCAATCTACGCCTATTAAAAATCAGGAAAAAAAAATCTCTACAATATGCTTCTCTTCTTTTCTAGGCTGAGTTATAATCATGGAAAAAAATTAATGAAGTAAAAAAAATTGATTTCATGAAGTTCTTTTTAAATTACGCTAATTGCATTAAAAATCGTTGTAAGATGAAAATATTTTGAAAGACATAATTTCCTTCAATATTAATGACAATTTTATGTCTTTAGATTATATAAGAGTGGTAATTTATTAAAATGATAAAACAAGCGGTGGTTCAGAACCCTTTCGGTGAATCCTCCTTAATACTGCGACCAAAACGCGACACGTGAACTACACTTCCATGATTAATGATCAGCTGCTAATTAAATTCATCAAAAATGCCTTGTGTTTTAAAAGTAATTCATGTGAAAATTGCGATTTCCGTTTGGCATCAGTTTACAATCATGACTTTAATAAATTTGCGATCAGGACGTTTCGTCAAGCCAAGCGTTCATTTCAAACTCGAAATTACTTCTAAGCGGATTTATGAATTTGTGTAAAGTTTATATACACATTTTCCTATCTTGCGTTAATTTACAGACGTGTATTGATATTAAAGAGCCGAGATA
Source organism: Latrodectus elegans (assembly GCA_030067965.1). Classification (NCBI taxonomy): domain Eukaryota; kingdom Metazoa; phylum Arthropoda; class Arachnida; order Araneae; family Theridiidae; genus Latrodectus; species Latrodectus elegans. The sequence goes on along the minus strand of CM057817.1, from coordinate 22,403,484 downwards.
GCTTACCTAATATATTAAGGGTGCGCTGAAAAAGGAAGTTAATGATGGGTTGGACCAGAATAGTTTCATTTATAAAGAATTCTGCTGAGTTCTATGTAAATGGAACTATTCTTGACTCGACTGTTGTAGTTGTATGTTTCCCAATCAAATAAATTTAATTAACATTAATGTTCATAATTGATGCGATTAAAATAAAAGTTTATGCATCCCCTGTCTCAGTTAGTTAGGCATGTAAATTAAAAGAATTCATTTTAAGTAACATTATCTATTTCATCAAAAAGTAAAAAAAAGAATCATCATTATATCAAAAAGTAACATTTTCTATTTTTTCCATTTTGTTAAGTCCTATCCAATTATTATGAGGAAGAGAATCTCTGCACTAGGCATAATCACTTAAAACAACTAATTTTTGCTTATTTATTATCGTATAAAATGCTAGTGTTATTCTGAGAAAACAATAATTAAATTGTAAAAATATTTTCATTAAACATTTACGAAGGCACTCATTTCACAAGAAAATCTCATATAACGAATATTAAAAGAATACAGATAATATACTTACTTTTCTTTTCAATCGGTTATTTAACGCTATCAATTATCCTGATCATAACTAACTGCATATTCTATATCCTTCAAAAATATAAAATGTAGTATTTCCAAGTTCATTTTGTATTTAGTTTCATTACTAATTTTGGAAAGGAATTTAATAGAAAAAATTTAATCATAGTGAAAATAATTGTCATCTAAAGATAAATTTTTAATAGAAGAATCTTATTATAATCAAAATAAAATACTCACTGTTAAAATATTAAAAGGCTATAAAAGTAAAATGAAGGAAATTTGGAAAATATTGCAAGAACAAATTCTTTGACCTTAAAATAGTTTATAACATTTGAATTAATTTCTCATGTAATCTGGAGATAGTTTATCATTTAGAAATTACGTTAATTTATTAAAAACAAGTTATTTTTACACAAACAAAGCATTTTGTCACCAGTAAGTTTGAAATTATTAAAAGCTTACAAAGTTATGATTCATAGTTCCTTTTTATTCAAATGTATAGCTGAAATATAATACAATAAGTTCACATTATGAATTCAGACGGAAGTTTGAGAATTAAAATTTAAAGAATTATACATCTTAATTTCGTGGGTGAAACAAAAAAAAAGGAATTCGAAAATGAAAATTGAAAAACTTTAGCATAACCCTCATGATAACCAATTTGTACAATTGCACCAACCACAATTTGCTTTACCAACGCGACAAAAATTAAAAACATACTAAATCGAAACTTAAAAATGTAAAAATGATAAAAAAAAAAGCTTTAAATTCAAGATTAAAAAAATAAATTAGGAAATGTGAGTGAAAAAAATATATTAGGTAAAATATTAATAACTATAAAGCTCAAAGAAAAAAAAAATAAGTCATTGTTTTTAAAATGTTGAGAAAATAAACTTTGATATTTGGAACATTAGGAGAATTTATGATGTATAGAAAGTTTCTGGTCGAATAATCTTACAGCAAACTTTGGTTTTTTTCTCCTTCTGAAGTATCGTAATATATTTATGTATATGTTAAGAGAACTTCCAATTTATCATTAAAAACAAGGAAAACATTTAAAAAATAACTGCACTGCTTTATTTTCTGCAGTCAGATATTAGGAATAGTAAATAAATTATTTAGCTCTTATTTTTATACTTATTATTTTATCCTAAGTATTAATTTTAATTATTTTACATATATATTTTTATACTTAAAGTTTTGCTTTACTCAAAAACTACGTCACAGGGATAAAAATATAAATCCTTTAATAATATCTCTAAAGATGATGTATTCTAAAAACAAAACTCTATTGATATTTGACATTTTAACTGTTTCAAGTTTATCTAAATCCAAAAACGTGGTGATTTTAAAAAGTATCTCAGATTATCCATTATTGACATATAAAAATCCAGTTCCACAGAAGGTAAAAAATATTTAAGTAAATAATGTGAAATTTGGTAACTCATATTTTTAAAACTAAAGCTATCTTAAAAACACGTACAAATTTTTCTACGCAAGAAATGATAAATTATATTTTGAATAGGAACACAACTTTCTTTTTTTGCCATATTTTTTATTTTTTAATGTATTAAAATATTGAATATTGTAATATTAGTTACTATGAAAAGAAAAAAAATCTTTTTTTTTTCAAAAATCAACTGATTTTATTTTATAGAATTTCTAGAAATCTTAAATGGTTGCTTAAGTATTACCAAAAAAAAATACATTTTTAAAATGAGCTGATTGAAACATGTACAAGAATGTAAATTCAATTAAAATTTTTATTCTTCATTTAAATAATTATGGTGCTGAAAATAGAATATTGAAAGTTGCTGAAATATGGGTATAAATTTAACATTATTCTATGAGAATTATGTACTTAAGGTGTTACAAAGAAATTAATGGTTTTCAAAGAAATCATAATTTTCTATAAATGTGTACAGATTATAATTATTTATAACAACAAGCAAATTAGTCTACTTGAATTTTTTCCTTCTCTTTCCATTTATTGCAATCCATCATAAAAAATATAAAAAAAGATTAAAAAACATAGAATGTTCCATCAATACAAAACACTTTTGTAAATAATAAATAAGGATTCCTTGTGGTTGAAATTCACAGTTGGAAAATACGGAGTTCAATCTTAGTTTCCTTTGTATAACAAAAGATTGAAGTTATTTTTCTACTATATTGATGTATATATACTATATTGCTATATATATGAATAGATGACTGATGTTTTTTCCAAATATGGCCCATTATTTGAAAAACAGTTTTGTCAGAGAAGGCAGCATGGGATAGTTGTTTAAACATATTGCAAACTCTCATCTGTTTGGCTATCAGCATCGTGGTTTTAAAGTTATAAATCAAAGTGATGAACTCTGAATTTGTTTTCTTTTATCTCACTAAGTATGATAATTATTATTCAGTTAGAAAATTGATAATGAATTATCATAGACAATACTGAGTATTGAGAAAATGACACCTAAAACTGGGATATAGTGACAATATGTGACAATAATAATCTCATGAAAATTATCAAATATTATAATAATCTTTAGAGGAGAATGTAATAATAAACTATCACGTACGATATTCAGTTTGATAAAATCGTGACTTTGAAAATCTTATTTTATGTACAATTTATTATTCATTATGGCAACATTTGTAAAATTTACATATATTACATTTAATAATTTGCATGCCGACCTCCCTGTCAAGTGGTCAGAGTGCCTGACTGTGAATAGGGGGAGGTCCTGGGTTAGAATCCCGGTTCGGGCATGGATGTACCTTCTCTCTTTATCTATCCTGTCTTTGTCCTTTCTGTGTATAAATGAGGTGTGAATAGTTGCCTACCCTATAAACGGGTCCCTATGGCATGTGTGTACTGAAGCAATCGCACTCCACACCAAATATGGTTCAGTATGGAAAAGTGGAGCAACGCACCCCATATTGTCAGCCTATGAAACAACACAAAAAAAAAATAATTTGCGTTTTATTTTGAGTCAAAAGCAAATGCTTAGCGTGTTTACCTTGATTTAGGAGAAACTTTAGAATAAGAAATTTCATAAGGAATTTTTGGAGAACAATTTTGTTTCCTTTTAAGACAATATTTTTGTACCGGAAAATAACAATCAAAACTGAAATAAAAAGACATAATGAAGACACTGATCCATCACATGGTTTGGTCCACAAGTGGTTTCTGAAATTTATTTATGGTTGTAAGTATACAACAAGTGCAAATCATCCTGGGCGTTGAATGAAGATTGAAAAATTCCCAATATCATTATTCCCCATATTAATACACAATATCATGTTAAAAGACCGCTTTGTAAAAGTGCATGAAATAGCTGTGAAAGTAAACGAATGAAATGAATGCGTATCTTACATGAGCATTTTTATTTAACATTTTACCTGAGAATTTGTGCATGAATACGTTATCACCAAGATGGATTCTGCTATTGCTGACTGTTTATCAAAGGTGTACTCGTGTAACCATTTCAAAGACGCTTGTAGACAAGTTCACGCTCAATCCAAGTGAATCCTTTAACAGTTATGTTACAGCGAATTTTCGCTGTAGTATGCATTGTTACTGTTGATTAAACTTGGACAATGCAAATGATAATGCATCACAAATGAAAAAGGAATGTAAACAGCAGACTTTTTCTAAGGAATATGATTCGAAAAAGGTAAAAGCATTTAGTTCTACATAAATGCCAATAACATTTCTCTGAGATTCGAAAGGAACAACTTTTATTTACCATCTGAAACAAGAAAAAAAGTCAATCGGGAAGTATTGTCCTAAATTTTTACGAAGTTTCAATGAAAAATAGAAAACCCATTTTTCCAATAAAATATGAATATATATCGTTATAATGCGCCAAATTACTAATCTTCAGTTACAGCCATTAAGCTGATTATATTACTCTACGGATTACATCTCAACCACCCCATTTTCCAGACTGACTTTGCTGTAGATGATTTTCTTCTGTTTGCAAATTCAAAAAGATGGCTTGATAGAAAGAATTTTTCTTCAAATTCTGAGATCATTAATACTAAAAGTGGTTATTTTACTAAAACATTGCATTATGTTAATCAAATTTTGATAAAACATGAGATCATTAATGCTACAAATAGTTATTTTGATGATTTTAAGAAATCTTCTATTTTAGTTAGAACATCATTGGATCATTGATTAGAACAGTTAGTTAGAACATCATTGGAAAAGGTGCATCAGTATGAAAGGAGATTATGTGAAAACATAAAAGGCATTTTGATATGAATATTGTTTCTTTTTTTTTCCTTTAAAAGTCTCGAACATATCAAACTGCTTCGAAAAATTTTACCATATAAAGAATTGAACTTATTTTATTGAAAAATTAGGAGGCCATATTATATAAATCAATAAAGATCTCAAACATTCTAAAGCAGTACGAAAATTATTGATCAGAGGGAAAATCAATAAAAAACAAAATCTGTCTTTGTTGTGAATTTTATTAATTGTATTTAAAATAGAATATATATATATATATTTATATATATATATATTTTCATTTCTACATAAATCAGTAATTCACAAAATTTTTCAAACATTTAAAAAAAAACATCTTTTTTTTTATTGATTTAAAATAAAAATTTTCCAATTCATAAGTCATATTTATGAAGTCTGTAGAAATTAAAAAACTTACATGTAAACGTATATTAAAGACATTTTTTTAATTATTGATATCATTTTTTAACGAAATTATGTAACTTATAGGTAATTAGTTTATGCCCTTTAAACTGGAAATATTATTTCTTATATGTAATTTGAAGCAAACATGTTGCTGCCTAAAACGTTCTGTCGTTTACTCGCTTTGACAGGCGTATAATTTCGCATAACACGAAACATTAGAATTTCCTGTCAACACGGCTTTGTACAATAAATCTATAATGCCATATGCTTTAATAATGAACCAATATCTGACTGAAGCGAATTTTCATATCAATGCTTTGCAAACTGTTTAACTAGTAATATGATATAAACCATACACGAATGGGTAAGGTAACATTATATATTTATAAATATATTTATTGTATAATGCATGTATATATATATATACATATATAACGATTAATTTTTCTTAATTTTATTATTCTTTACAGAATTCTCTTTTAAGAAAATATTTGGAAAACAAGTTTTAGATTACTATAAAGTAAAACATATCTAGTGTGCTTTATCAATCAAAATAAATGTCTCACAATAAAAACCATGAAATTACATTAAAAAGCTATTTTACTTTCATGAATATCTTTATGAATAAAATAATTTATGTGTGTGAAACGTATAAAATCAAATGCATATAGAAATTAACAAATTGAAAAAAGGGATTTATTTAATTAAAAAAATATATTATTTTATTAAATTCCTTCCTCTATTTCTAAGAAATTAGCTATAAAACTCAATTTCTTTATATGTTATATGCATATACGATGTGCATATAACATGTATGTGTTTCAAATAAAAATAATAGTTACTATAAATTAACATTTTAATAAGTTTATAACATTGTACATTGGTACAGAAAGATAGAGAATCATTTCTACAGGTGTAATGGTATTCACTTCTTAATTCAAATGTCTTATATGAATAAAACTAAAATGAAGTAGAAGAATATAGTTTCTATTCCTAAGAATACAAGATTATATGAATATTTTAAATATTCTCTTTTAATAAGTGATCAATTGAAGAGGAAATTGGAAAAATTCACAACTTTCAAGATTACATTTATCTGAAATTTAGAGTGAATTATTAAAATCATATATTTCGCAATTAGTTTTTATTCTTATCACTAAGTTTTATCTGTTCATATTTTTATACAATTTTCTGTTTTGTTAAATGCAAAGCTCAGCATACACAGATATTTAAATGATGTGTATTCACATATTATTAATATATCTGAAATCCCACAATCTCACTCTTTAGGCAAATTTCAGATGGAAATAAAGAAAGTTTTATTTAAAAATAATTTCATTTGAAATCAAATTACTAACATTAAAAATACGCTTTTATTAGAAAAATTCAAAATTAATTTTAATAAAAATGCAAGATCATAAAGTTCAAATGAAGGTACTTATAGCTTCAATAACATTTAACAGTTTCTCAGCTAATATTCTTTCAGGATATTAAAATGAACTATTCTGTAACAGTATATATAAATTCAATTCATATAATTTTCCCAGTTTTTCAAACTATGTCTCATGTCGAATATTTGGTTTAAAATATGAAATCTTTAAATAATTTTTTAATTGATTTGAAGGAAAACAGTTAAAATTTAATGAAATTGTTTCGTTTCATTTAAATGAATACATTAATAATTCAATAATGAATTTATTAAAAACATTTCTAGTAATTTTAAAAGCACTTATATGCAAATAACTATCATTAGGCTTTATATATATTTTATGAAGCATATTATAATATTTTATGAAGCAACTATTGAAAAATGAGGAGAAATGCAAAGCTACATAAAAATATAATTCGAACTACATAGAACTATATAATATTAAATTTTTATAAACGAATATTAATTTTAAATGATTTGCTAAATCTATGATTGGGTGTTTAATATCTACAGTAAAAATTGATTTTATATTCTTAAAATTAATTGTGACTAAACTTTAAGTCTAGACGGTTTTGTATTATATGCTAAAACAAATTAATTTACTGATTAAAAAATGCTACCTTTTATACTTAAACGTTAAGGATAAAATAAAGTAAATATTATCATGACAACTCTTGTGAAATTTTCATATTAACTCTTGGGAAATAATTAGGATTCTTGTGAAAGCGTTTAGGTAAATCTAAAAAAAATAATTCAAATGTTTATCATTATGATTTAGAGATTATTAGTAATTAATTAAAGTTCTTAAAATTATTCACCGTAATTAACTTAAGAGCGTTTACGCAATTGAACTTGTAGTATTTTTTCATGAAATAAGAAAAATAACATACATTACAGTACAGTTATAGAACCATTTCAAGATGCATTTAGACATTTTCAATCATATCATTCATTAAATATACCGTCTATAATACCAACAGCTACTAACTGCTGATAGACTAATGGCAAACTAAACTGAAATGTAAGGAGAGAAAATATTTCTTGACGGTAAGATTTAGATACTCTAAGATGATAAAAGATCTGAATTGTACCAGAAGATGTGTGTCTGTTTCATTTACAGTGTATGAAAGAAAACTTTAATGGTATTGAAATGTTTAAGTGCATTTTTATGCAATATGAGAAGACAAAAATAATACATCAGTATTTGCCGTTATAATAAGATATTAATGCAATAAACAGTGTTATTACATTGCATCAAAGATATTTAATTAAAAATCTGGCAAAAGAAAAGTTGCTATAATTCATATTTGATGACATGAGTAGAGAAAGAGATTTAGAAACCTGTCATGCTTGTTAACGTATCATTAAATATAATTTTGTATTTGTGATTTATTTATATTTATATAAGTATATGTATATATTTGGATTGAAATTTAACTTCATGTATGGAGACTACATTGAGCTGGTTAAATAATATTTAGCATACTATTCTTCAGTTATAAAACTTATGAATCGGAGTCTAACTTTCAGTTTCCATGTTTGTAATAGTTTGAAAACTAACTACTTTAAGCAATCTTTTATTTGTATTAATGGTCTAAAAAATATTAATGCTAGAAAAATTACAAGTTGCAAATCAAAACCAAGTGAGAAATATAACCATTGAACAAATTATTTCCTGTTGATTAAATTATTTCCTAAATTCAAACATAACATAAATAAGATGAACAAGGCTTTAAAATTTCAAAATTAAAAGAAATGTTTTACTTCCTTTCCGCTGTTTGGCAAACATACCAAATTTTAATGAAATCTACAAAAAAAATCGCATGTCTTAGTCTAGTACTCATTAAGAGGGCACTTCTCTTGCATTACAAGTGTGCTAATTATCACATCTTCTCCATTGACGAAAAAAATGTTTTCTTCTGTAAAATACTTCTTCACGGTAAAAAAAAAGTGATAATCAAATTAGTAATTATCTAATTTTCATATTGCATCAAGATAAAAATGAAATTTGTAAATCTTCTTAAGCATTAGTTTACTTATCAATAATGTATCAACTTGTAATTTAAGGAAGAAAACACAATGCTGTGGTCATTGTTCTTTTAAAATGAAACCCCTGTAATCACTGAAACAAAATTGTTACTTTAGAAGTCATGACAAACTTTGGAGTATAAAATATCTATTCTCTCTATTCAAATATTCCTACTTTACTTGTAATTATTCCGTAGTCACATTCATTTTTTCAGTACATTATAACAAAATTTCTTTTAAAAATATAAGTTATCAGTTTTTAAAATTAATTTTTTATTATATTCTTTTCTAATGCCCGCCTTCATTTAGGATATACCTATTCAGAGTTACAAGAAGCGAATATGATGGTATCCTATATAGTGGGGTGTCCAGTGGCTATGTCATTTTGTCTCAAAAGTCTGTCCCATTTTGTCCCAAAGAAGAAATACATAGAGAAGGAACATCCATGCCAGAACCAGGATTCAAACCTGGGAACTATTGCTTCTGAATTAGGGACACTAACCTCTCTGCCATCAGTCGGCTTCATTAAAAACTAGGTAGCGAAAATCTTGTTTATAGAGCAGAAATTTTGTTTCTAAAAATTTCCATTCGTCTAATAAATATTTCATTTTTATGTTACATGATTTAAAAGTAAAATTCTGTGAGAGGATCCCCAAGTCCAGAAAATATATGATATTGTTTATACAATTTGATTCTTTCAAAATTACTATTTAGAAAGTCCGCGTCTAGTTGAAAGTAATAAACCATTCAATGGTAATATAAATACAAACCAAAGAAATTTTAAGAAGTAATTCTGTACTCTTTTATTTGATGTAATAAAGTATCTTTCTTCTAGATCTTTTTTAAAATGTTACGCAATAGTTTTATTGCTAAAAATAGAAGTATTTGATATTAAGGGAAACATCGTGATTCTATATCCATTCAGTTTTATTGACAGTATTTATTACTTCTTTACACTTTTAATGATGTTTAGTTGCTTTGATATTTATCTCATTTAGGTTACTTTTACCTTCAAATTTATTCCACAACTGGGAATAAAACGTTTTTCTGTATTTTGCCAGAGGTCTTGCATTCAGTGCACCAGTTCGTGGTTTCCGTTCCACCTTCAAATGTGAATATTTGTTAAATATCGGGATCTACTTTAAAATAGGTTCCACAGCTGATTATCCCTCATGACCAATAAGTTATCTTAGAGCTACCGACAAGCCTATACTCTGTTAGCTTCTACTAATTGTATAGTATGTTTATTTTATGAATAAGTTACAAGAAGTAAAAATAAGCATACTGTAAAAACTTTACTTTTCTCACAAAAAATTTTTTTCTGTAATTTTTTTTCTTGTTATGTAAGGCAAGATCTTGTGATTACATGAGGTTGATTAATTCAAATATATACTCAATATCCTTTTCACTTTCTTAACCTATTTTCATCGTATTCTTACAAATTCTAGCAACTGTTATACATAGATTTTTTCCATGCTTAATTTTAACTGAAAAAAATGTGCTCTTCTTTGTAGAACAGTTCACAGTGTAATTATGAAACCATCAAATAACTTTCTAATTTTAAAATGACTACACTATATTAAATCCTTAGAATTGTGTTTTAGAATTTAATACAATTATTTTATAGGAGTTTGTTGCCGGCCAACTTGTCTAGTGGTCAGCGTGCCCGACTACGGATAGGGAGGTCCTGGGTTTGAATCCCGGTTCAGGCATGGATGTACTTTCTCTCTCTATTTTATCTTTGTCCTTTCCTTGTGTAAATGATGTGTGAATGGTTGCCAACCCTATAAACGGGTTCCTATGGCATGTGTGTGTACTGAAGAAGTCGGACTCCACACCAAATACGGTTCAGTTGGAAAAGTGGAGCAGCGCACCCCAATTTGAAAGCCTAGCTGGCACACGAGAACAACAACATAGGAATTTGTTTCTATATTTTCAAAGAAATGTCTCATGAATTCCAATTCATACTTTTGTAAGATATCAGCAAAAGTAAAAGTTCTTCGACCAGTTTGAATTCACTGAAAAACAATGTTAAAATTTGTTTCTATTCCGTAAGAGAATATTGGCACCACCAGTAGATTCTATATACTTTAAGTATATCATAAAAAGAGACAACAGATATTTTTATTGTTGACCTTCATAGAAAATCTACCCTATAATTAATCTAAAATATTTCACATTAAAAACGCATATTAGGCTGTCTTCTTAGTGTTTTACCTGAACTAATTTTCAAAATTTATCTCTCGTGGAATCTTACCATTTCCGATTTTTCCTTGTTTGAACTTCTCTTTGCTCGCACTGGCCAATGGTGGAGACGTTAGCTACCCTTTGAAGCAGCAGATAACAGCTTTTTCTTCTTTCTTTTCTTCGGCAGATTGTCTCTAAAATTTTTCACAAGTGTCATTATCGAAAACAAAAACTGATTTTTTTCTTAATATTTCAGATTAATAATTATTCCTCAGTCGTCAATATATATAAACTTATTTTCTCTACCAGAATACATTGTTTTTATTTTTAATTGCTCATTAATAGCTGTAAATAGTTTATTTTTGGTTTTGTTTGTCTGTCGCTCAACATTCATTTTTTGCACGTGAGGGCTAATTAGACCGGGACCTATGGCTTAAAGTAGATTCCGAACAACTACAAACATCCATGCCCAATGTGGGATTCGAACCCACAAACTGTTGAACCGAAGGCAAGAGCGCTAACCATTCGGCTACCAGCTCGGCTGCAAACATTTGAAAGAATCAAAATCTGCGATTTCTAAATCGCTCGCAGCCATTTATATTCACAATAATACAATTCATTAATTAAAATAGATCCACATAGATTCAGTGTTTTTTAGATGTTTCCTATTTTTTATGTGGAAATTGTTTACACGATGTGCAATTTATTAAACGTTTAGTTTTCAAATGATTATATTTATTATTTTAATTGAAAAGTTCTTGAGTTATTAACAAGTTTAACTTGTAAAAGTAAAATCTTAACAAATCAAAATCCTCCTTTTTTAATTTTTATCCATTCTGTTGGTTTTCTAAATACTAACAGACATAAACTAAAGTTGCCTTTCTTTTCTTTTGTGTTTGCACATAACATAACAAACTGGGTTGTAAAATGTGCTTAGCCAACTCTAATTTTTCGAAGTTCCTGTTCTGATTTTCTCCTTTTCGTCTTTACTCCTCTTTCTCTTCTTTTTGTTTTAGTTCACTTTTTCTTTTCCGCTTTATTTGTCTAGTAAATTTTCTTCTTTTTTTAGTTCCTTTGACTCGTTTTATCATTGCCTTTGCTTACACATCTTCCTCTCTTTCCTATTGCCAAATTATTGTATTCAATAATTCTTTTAAGAATCCTCGGTAATTACCTTTCTAAGTTCAATTATTTTCATGGTAGTGGTTACATCAATTTCTAAACTGATTACTATGTTTTGAAATCTTCCTTCTGTTCTTTTGACGAAATAGATATTTTTAACGGCTAAGACAAACTTAATACTTCTAATTATCTTTCTTTCTGCGGCAATATAAAAAAATCAAGTTAAAATTATTTTTTAATAAAAGCAGCTTAAGAAAATTAAAATTATTTCAATAAAGTAAAACTTTGCATTGAACTGAGCACAAAAACTTGTTTCAAATGAAGGAATTATATTAACACATATTCTTAACTTTAGCTTGTTTTTATTTAAAGTCTATGATAATCAATCATGCACACATATAAAAAATTTTTTTCAGAATGTAATCATGATGTTAAATAACATTAATACATAATGTCATACTTCATGTTCTCCTTATAGAAGCAGAGAGAAAGAGAATATAAAGTATGATAAAAATGAAAACACACAAACAATTTAAAAAGATCTTGATTGCAATCAGATACAATTATAATCTTAGGGAAAATGCCCGGAAATGGTTCTTTTCATTTGTCCTTTTCCTAGAATACATTTCTCTCTATTAAATTCAAAAATCAATTTCAATATCTAAGCCAATTAATCAAACTTTACCTATTTTGGCTGAAAATCATTTAATGGTATCAAATATGGTAATTCTTGCTTTGATGAAACAGGAGAAGAAAAGTATATTTTATTGCACGACTTCATATTATGTGTAATAATTTCTTCAAAGAATTTTTCAACAATTCCATTTTCAAACTTCAACGATTAGTATTTTTCTACTACACTGTGACTTCAATATCACGTTTTTAATTTCAGTCTTAACTAACTCACTTTCTAGTGATTTATCACTAGTTCATGTTTTATTTGATACTTTATAATATCTTATATAATTACTTATATACATTTTTCTAGGGCATTCAAATAAATGTAGAATATTATATTTCTCTTATTTTTATCGCGTATTTATTTTTTGCTATTTTACTTAAATAATCACTTGAAGAAGCAGAAAAGTTATATCAATATATGTGCAAGTCAAAAGTTGATTTCATTTTCCGTGATTTATTATAAAAATGATATGTAACATTCTGAAATATTTCATGTATGAAGATACGTACATCCCTGAAAATTTTGAACATTTTCTGGATAGAAATTTTGCATTTTTAAAATTGTAATTCTAATTCATAAAAAAAGTAGAAAATATGATGCAATATTTGTAAATTTTTAAACAGTTATTCTAGTAAAACTATCAATACCATGCATTTATTTCGCACACAATTGATCTTTTGTCTTTTTTAATTATCTACACGCATAAATCCATGCATTTCCAAGAGAGGATGATTAAATCATTCACTTTTTTCTATAAAATCAAATTTTATGATATATTTTTGATTTTAAGATGCATGGTGTTTTACGTTTTTTAATACTTAACATACTGACAAATAATAAAATCTTCTTGCTTATATCCTCTACATATTTTAAATAACTCAAATCGTCTCCAGAAGATTGTTGACCACAAATAAATCTGTAATAAAAAAGGAATAATATAATAAATAAAAAAACGTAAGTCCTTCTTAGAGAATCCGATGCTTCCCACAGTAGGATCCAGTGAAGCTAAGTGATCAAAATCTTTTCTTTTTTTACAAGTGTAGATTTTCCTACTACTATCAAAGGAAATACGTTTAATAATACATAAGGTAGACACTTGTTAGCCTAGCCAGAGTAGCATGGGTGGTCCCAGTTGGATTTGATTTTTATCAGTGTGCCAGGGAGTATCCATGTGTACTAGTGGTATGAAGGTGTAAATTTAGTTTTGAGTTTTTCTTTGAAAACAAGTTAAATTTAATTTTGAGTTTTCCTTTGAATACAGTTCTTGATAAGTATGTGAAGAGCTAATAGTAGTTTCATTATCACTACATTTTTCCAGTGTATCAGTGAGCTCATTACTACTAAAGTTGACAAGTGACGAAGTCAACTACAGATGGACGTTGGGTGTCTTCAATTTGAGCAGGATAAATACACCAGTGACATCATTTGTAAAGGACCAGCCCTTAAGATTTTATAAATGCACTGCGAACAACTGCAGTGCATTATAATATCCGAGAAAGAACCGGATATTATAATGCATGATTGTAAGTTATGATTGTAAGTTATTCAAACTTACAATCATAAGATATGATTTCATCAAGCCCTATATTAATCACAATTATCTCGCTCCTGAAGACAGGACTACATTGCCTTACAGTAATCACAAAACGGGGTTTCTAATAAAAATACCGCTGCCAGTATATCTTCTGTACGACAACGGCAAGTTATATAGGTTGGAGTTGATTATCTAGGAATGAAAATAGTAATTTCCAGAGCTCACTATCTAAGATGATCTTCATGGCAGGTTTGATTGTTTTCAATGGACATTAGATCAAAAAGGTAGGAAGCTTAAAATAGCTCTCTAAAAGGATCACACTCTCAAAATTTAGAATCTTAGAGGTAGAGTTTCATCCTCTCTAGAGATCACGTTTTAAGTTTCTTCTATGCCAAAAAGAATCCATTTCCTGAGTCGTTGTTTAAGAAATACATCTCTTTATATTAATTCTTGCGTCTTGGCACAATGATCAAAAAATGAGAAATGCATAAAAAGATATGTGTTTCATGTATTTTGATCACTGTGCCAAGTGCGCAAGTATAAGGAAATTCCATGCTATGGTCAGTAGCTGTATAATTTATTGCAATAATTAACAAAATTAGTTCTTCTTATATGCAAAGAGTATGAATTTGTCTTAAATATACAACTAAGCTAGAAAGTAGCTATTACTGAATCTAAAAATAACTCTAGCGTAACTCCGTTGTAATTTTCGTTCTAGTTTTTAAGATTGCTCACAAACGAACAAGAAAATATTGGTAGTCATATTCTAAAATATGTTTGTTTTGTATGTGATTCCTAGAGTGTTTTTATCAGCTTCTCAATCACTTTCAGCTAGATATTTGAGGATGCCTAGCCGCTTATGGACTTTCAAAACTAAATGGTCAATATGTCTGTCGTTGAATTCAGAATTAAGAATAAATCTTAAATATTTGGGATGTTTTTCGTATGTGAGAGGTTGACCTTGAAAATAAAACTTTTGTTTTAGTTATATAGTTATTTATTAGAACTAAAAAGTACCACTTCATTTAGATGGTTTGAATGTCAATTTCTGTTCTATTGTAAATTCAGAAAATGGACCCATAGTGCAGTATAAAAGCGTTTCAATGTATTAGAAATCTGAGCTTGAATTCCAAGAAATAATATTTTAAATACAGATCTTTTTTAACAATTTCTCTATATTACTAATAATTTGAAATATTTTTCTAATAAATGTGTTCCTTTGTCAAAGGATTTGTGATGAAGCAGTTGAATTCTGTGAAATTTAAAACAGATGATAATTCTTTATTAAGTATGACTTGAATGATTAAAAATCATTCTTCCATTAAAATATATCTTTGTTTATGGTAAAAAGATTGCTGTTTTTATACAAAAAATAAGTTTGAAAATTTACATTTTTCTTACAAAGCAATGAAATATTCAGGACAATTTAATTAAATCATTTTATAAAAATAATCTGAATATTTTTTTGTATATTTGTAGTTATAAATTTTTGAACTTAAGTGTATGATTGTGTTTATTCAGTGTTTCCATTACCCTTATTATTTAAAAAAAAGCTATATTTAAATCATTCCATGGTGTCAATATTTCTCCAAAAATTTCAAAATATCGTAATATTTTGAATAAATTAGAATTATGTATCCGGAACCCCCCCTAAAAATCATGGTAATGTTTTACAATGATTTATATTTTACTATTTTTTAACATGTGTATATTTAATTCTGACTCAAAAAGGTCCTCAAATATTGACACACATTTGAAAAAACTATAAGCATTTTTAAATTATTCAAATTCTACAACGTGATATAAAAATCATTTAAATTTATCCACTCAGTATTAGATATTTTTGAAAATTAATAGCACTTCACAAATAATTATTCATCTTCAATTTCCTGCAAATATTTTAAACCCAAGTCTATTTTAATATTTATTTAATTTTATAGCTTGTTTAATGGAGAAAATACCATGGAATTTGAATCAATTCTTATGTTTTCAACAACATTTTAAAATTCAGAACAAATTTACGCAATCAAATTTGAGAAGTATATAAAAATGATTTTCCTTAAATTTTTATGTTTTTGTTTTAAAAATACAAAAGAAGAAATTCAAGATACTTTATTGTGAATAACAACAGATTTCAAATCCTACAGAAATTTCTATTTAAGAAAATCCTTTTGTATGTAAATAGATTTTTAGCATTAAATTACATCAAAAATAAAATTGTTACAAATTTTAGAAATGTGTACAATGTTGCCCAGAAATTAAAAAATTAATAACATGATATTATCAATATGATAAAATAAACAATTTTTTCGTTGGTTTAAGCAGATAAAAATTTCAACATAAAATTTTATTTTTCTTTAACAGAAGGTGAAAGCATTTTAATACTTGGGCATTTAAAGAAAGTGTAGCCGACCGCCCTCTAGTGGACAGAATGCCTGACTGTGGTCCTGGGTTCGAATCCCGGTTCGGGCATGGATGCACTTTTTCTATCTATCCTGTATTTGTCTTTTATGTATATGAATAAGTTGTGAATGGTTGCCTTCCCTATAAAAAGGTCCCTATGGCAAGTGTGTACTGAAGCAGTCGTACTCCACACCAAGTATGGTTCAGTATGAAAAAGTGAAGCAGCGCACCCCATATTGTCAGCCTAGCTGGTACAAGACAAAAGAAAGTATTTCAATGACAGAAATTTTTAAGACAAACATCATCTAGAGTTAACATGTAAAGTACTATGTAAAGTAAACATACAACTTAAATGTTTTCAGTAGCTGTGTGAAGTGACTATAAATAAGCATTACTAAAGATTTGTATAGTCTGTAAAATAACATTAAAAGTCAGCAAATTCTAGTTATACACAAAAGTACTTTAAATCATTTTCAAGTAATTAGAGAGAGATAGTTTTATTATTGAGTTGGAAAACCACGAGATCCAAGCTTTTATATTGCACCAGTATTGAGGCATTAAACCCTGCAAATATTTTATCATTCATATACACTTTTAACCGAAATTAATCCCTCATAATTAGATTCAACACAAAGGCATTTAGTTAAGTCAAGAAGTAAAACTGATGATAAGCAAGAAATTCTCTCTCTCCACTGTAAGAAACTTCTTATTACAATATTCTTATCCGGTATATAGAAACCATATTTTGATATATTTTTATATATTTCAAAATTACTAAAAAATGCTGTATGAGGTTAATGAAGTTAATTGAACATACTATAGTATTTGAGAATTTTCTTTTGTTTTAAAGCTTATCTTCATGTGTAAAGATTTATAAAAATTGTTTAAAAAAATTCAATGGGTTTTCTTCTTAATTTTTCTAGTATTTACTGAAATTTAAATGCATTAATAATGATAATGTTAATCTGTATTATCATAATTTTGAGGCCTTACAAAATATATGATAGACCTTAAAATATAGCTGATTTAAATACGTGTATATATCGTCTAACATTTTTCTTCAAAGTTCGTTTGACATGAAATGGTCATTTCTTGCACACGAAAAATAATTAGAGCAGGATCTACCGTTTAAAATGGATTTCGAACTACTACAAACATCCATGCTCAAAGATAGATTGGTTTCCAAGGACTGCTGAACTGAAGCCGAGAAGGCTTCGGCTGCTAGTTCGGCAAGTTCCTGAAAGAGATACATTGGCTGACTTGTCTTGATAGCATAGGACTAAAGAAAACATGATTTGTGATCGTAATAACTGAGAACATCGTCATTCTATAAATAATTGCAATACAGCAGTTTCGCTTTTTTTATAGTATCGATAATATTGATTTAAAATCATTTTCCAACAAAAATAGATACAAAAGCTCTTTAGGTATGTCAACCATAAATCAATTGATGTTTTTGAGATCAGATCTACAAATCCGGTATTGAGTTAGCAATACTCCTTAAAACATCCGCGTTTACTAGACTTATTTTTGGGCAAAATGAACATTAATTTCATCCGTGATAAATCGCGCAATTTTATAAAATATGAGAACATTTCATAGTCAGCATAAAATCTTATTCCAATAAAGGATGCCATAGACACTTAGGAAAAGCTAATTAAACTAATTTAAAATAGCACTGAATTAGTTAATGTGCTTATACATTTACGGAAAAGATTACATGAACAAAAATTAATAAATATTACCATGTATCAGTTCTTATAACTGTCACTCATAACTTCAATACCTAATAAAATTAGCACTATTTTTTGTCAATATTTTTTTTAAAATTTTCAATCATTAACTTTCAGTACAAACTCTAAATTTTAGAATCAAGAGCAATATTTATCTTGCCAGAAATATTTTTACACCAGAGTATTGATAAGTATATCGTTCTTTCAATCTCTAAATTATCTAAAAAAAATGTTTTCTCTATGTATTGAAGTTCAAAGGTACCAATATTTTATAATAAAGAGTAATGTGCAAAAAATACATTAACAACATGGATTGTTGTCAAAATAATGGAAATTATCTGCATTTAAAAAATTTGTTACTAATATGGCCTAGGACTAGATGTAGCATGTATAATACAGCTTAAATTTGCCTGGAATTTGAATTATACAACTGTTAAATACTACTGAGGAGAATATTGTATCATTCTTCATGGTGGTATTAGGAAACTTCCTAAAGACATGTTATTAAAGGGTATCGAATATAGTTAGGAAACTTTAAAATTGATTATAGCTATTCTATTATATTTATAGGGAGTATTTTAAGGTACAAGCATAAGAAGTTTTACTTTTCTTGATTTTTTCTAACCCCCGTTAAACACGCTCCATTCCGTCAATGTGTGAATTATCATCATGGAAAATTCCATAGCCTATAAGAAACAAATTCCACATGATGGGATAGACGTGATCAATATGAATTTCATGTTTTCAATACAAAATATGATGTAAATTAAATCAAGAAATAATATCACGTAATAAGGCTATGGCAACGATACCGTAATTAACACACATTAGGACTCTGTAATTTTTACTTCATTATATAAATTTAACTTTGTTTTTTTATATATACACTGACACAGAGCACAAATAGTATTTGTGAAGGAGAAACACGCGTATAAATATTATTTTATTCGGATATCTCTCAATCTCGTTCATGTAAATTTTATGTTACTCTTATACTGTCTTCAAGATGTTCCAAATTTGATAAAAAGCACTATATTACAAATATATTTATCTCTCATTTTAAATTAATGTTTGACATATTTCTTTTAGTTTATCTTATTAATAATACTTTAAAGCACTGGTATTGTGTGCATAAATAATATTGACACTATCATATGTGTATAACAACTAAAATTTTATATATTTATCGAATCAAACTATAACATTTTTTAAATTAGCATTTTTTTATATTTTTAAAACTACAGTTTATATATTTCGTTAGTATGTACAAAATTAAACAATAAATCAAAATTATTATTTGCTTATAACTGTATCAAGGGAATTGAATAGAAAATAACAGAAATTAATTTCGAAGCATTAAAGTTTGGATGTTTCTTCACATTAATGCAATAGGAAAAGTAATCACATGTGTCTAAAGACAAATTATTTTCACATTAATTAATTATTTAATTTGTAAAGTGAAAGATAAAGCTTTTTTCTGACAGATATGTTGAAAGTGATATCAGATAAAGCTCCATAAATTGCATTCTGTCTACGGGAAGTATTAAGTGTGCCCCCATGGACTAGACGATTTTCCATTTTGAAACGTGAAATTTATTTTAATGCGAACCACATACTTTAAAAAGCTTTAGAAATAACACCGCCACATGGATGGATTATATAATTATCTTTCAAATTTGAAGGCAACAGGCCCTTTTACATTCATCATCTAAATAAAATAAGCAACTCTAATTAATTAAATTGAAAATGATAATACCTTCAGAATTTGATTCAGTGAAGAGTGCTTTGAAACTCAAATGGTGAATAATTCTCACTTCTGTCTCTGTCTCATTGATATTCTCTGTTAATGTGAGGCAAGAATCAACATAATTTCATTAGAGAGAGAGACAGTGCAACACATTTTCCTAAGAATTAAATATTTCTGTCACCAAGGTATTGTTTAAATATTTAAAATACAGAATTGTGATTTTTTAGGAAAATATTATAAATAAAGAAAAGTTGAAAGACTTAGAAAATGCGCTCATTGGCTTTTTTGATTAGGAATATTACTAGGCCATTTTGCAATGATTTACAGAATTAATTATCTCTCTATAAAACAACAAAAGACAGATTAAAATAATATCTGTAATGTAAAACATTAATAGTTACAATTTTTTCTTGAATTGTTTGGGGTTATATTGTTGAGAATTTTGCTACATATTTGCATAAGTTTTCACAAATTAAGCAATAAATTTGAAAACAATGATGAATTTACTAAATGTTCTTTTTACATTTCATGAAATTAGTACACTAATAGATAAACAGAAGTAGTATCATTAAAAAGAATTGAAGCGAAATACACACAATGGCTTCACAAAATATACTGCCATGCAATATCACACTTATTTTATTTATTATGCCTTATATTTTATCGGTGAAATAATATTGATGCCCCGTTATTTAAGTAGCAAAATTTGGGTTAGTTGATGATATATAGTGATGAGTTTTAATGTCACTTGATGGTTAACACTTAAAATTAATCACTCGAAGGTAACCAAAACTTTAAATTGAACCAGTTATAGAGTGTTATGTGGATCAACAGCAAGTGGGCTTTTCAATATGTCAAAATATTGATCATTACACAGTGCCCTCGTTTTGAAGACAGTTATCCATAGGCAGTTTAGTTTAATTGTGTATGCTGAAGATAAGTTAATGGATGCTAATTACTTGGTCGATTGGTACTCAATCTTTAAATTTCATAAGAAATGTATTATTGTTTCACCTTAGATCTGCTGTTTTTAATTACAAGACCTAGAAGACAGATATTTTTAACCATGACGATGTATTAGAGACTAAATGAAAGAAACCTGGGAAATTAAGGATAGGTACTGTGCTTACTATATATCCCTCTCTAAAAAAGAGATATTTGAATATATATAGTTAATTTACCTATAGAGAATAGGTTGAAAATCAATCAAGATCTTATGCGTATAATATTTACTTTACTTTTGATCTTCCAAGCTTTTATCTACGGAGATAAACAAACATTTGATTCTTATATTTAATCTACATGATCGAATTTTTATAATACTTACTGTAGTGATTGTCAACATAAAATGTTAAATCTATTTTTTTCTATTCATTAGGCTATTCGTGTATAATGATAAATATTTTCCCCGTGTCTATCGTGACTAGTTTTTACTTTTACGATTATGCTATTTTTACTGCTTCATTCTCTTAAATTTTTAAAAAAAATTTCGAAAACTTTTATAATCCTTTGGACATTACTTTGAGTAATTATATGCTAAAATTTTCAATCATAATATATTACATTTACAACACATTAAATTAAATATCATGCAATGAGTTTCTGCATTATTATTCAATATTTTTTCCAGATAATGTTCTATATTAAGATAAGTGTTCTTCAACAATTTTTTTTAAAAAATATGCTTGCAAGTTTTTAAGTTAGTCTCTGAGTTTGTGAAACAGATCAATTTACATGCATTGGGCTGGAATTTTAATCAATAAATTCCTTAAAAATGATATTTTATTTCAACTAATTTTTTTAATTTAATAGTTTCACTTAAACTAAACTCTTTAAAACAAATTAATTTAACCATCTCTAAATGATTAACTAAAGAAAAACAATTCATTTACGACGCTTTAAAAAAGAATTTGAGTATAACATTATTCAAAAATTATATTTTAGAATTTTTCGCAAACTTAAAATAAATTCATGTTTTATTCTTTATTGAATTGATTTTATTTAGAAATTTAAAAAAGAAAATATATGAAACTGATTTTTTTATGTTTATAAAATTAACTTTTTTATAAAAACAAGTGGAATAAAGTTTTACACATTCTATAGATCTACAAAATCAATAAAAAGTTCTGTGAAGACTCATAAAATGAGAAAATTTATAAATTAATTGGAATTCTTAGGAAAAAATTTTAATCATAAGATTATGTATTAGTTTAATCATATAGATACAAAATTACATTTTACGAAATATCAAATGATAATTAAACTTTAATGGAAATAGATATAAAAATATTAACATATTAATAACAAATTTAAGTTAAAAGTATTTACAATTTTTATCATCCATAAAAAAAACAATGCCTAAATGGTAAAAAAAAAAGCTTTAAAATGCATCATACAAAAGTGGTATAGTGAGCAAAAAGCTGTTTATTAAATATTTCTAAAATTCAATTAAAATATTCAGAGAAATAAAGTATAAATCTTTGCATTTTCATTTCTTTTTTATTTTAGTTATGTAGGTTGAAAACTGTTTCTTCAAGATTTCAAAAATTATCCCTTTTAATATTATAACAAAAGTCTAATTCTGCAAAGATTTCGTTCGAAATATTTTCTTTTCAAAAGCCTTTCTTAAATTTTGAGTATAAATAACTTTTCTTTTACTTTTGAATTATAATTTACATAATGGGACATCTTGTTTCATAAAACAATTATCTGTAAATTTTTTATGACTGCAGTCTGTTAATTTGTCACAACAAAAAAGTAACATGTTAGATGCGCAACATTTATATGACATCATGAAAATAATGTCAGTTTTTTTTCTATTTATTCATACAACATAGGTGGTTGTAGTGATACATACCGAGTATAATAATAAAAAAAATTGTACAGTAGATTTCTGTTACCTAAATTGCATCTGCAATATCAAAGAACTGCAATGTTTCATGTAATAAGAAGAAATGCTTACCAGTATGTTTATAATTTTGATAGTGATTGAACTGCACCTATTTGCATTGTACTTTATCGTATCACAGTATTACTATGCTCTTTGGTTGAAATCTTGTTTCCAGAACATGGAATCGATGGATCGATGGGTTCAGTTAGGTAATCTGGAACGCAGTGCAATCCATAACAATTCGTTATCACTGACAATAAAAAGCGGGTATGTTGTATTCATGGCTTTATTAAAGTTTGCAATCAAGAAAATAGCACTGAATCAAAAATCTGGATCATTTGCAAGATATCACCGGATTAAATGAACCATTTGACATCTTTTTCAGAAGCATTAGACTATCAGCTCCATAGCAATGACTGCTTTTCGGATATATAAGAGCTAAAAGTGTCTTCAGTAGTGTAATTAACGTCAGTGTTAAGCACAGAAACAGCGCAAAGACGTTTTTCAAAAGAATCTCAGTTCTGCTTTGATCATCATGATAATCGCACCCATGTTTGATGGCATAATAGGGAGAACATACGTTTTCAACATACATTTGATTTCGTCATACTTGTTCATCAATTGAAGTAATGGTATGTGATATCATTGGATATACGTCTGGGTTACTTCTTACTCCCATTACTGACATCAAAACAATGTTCGTTGCTTTTCTTATTTGTTATGGCCTATATCCCTACCCTTTGTTCGAGCCTTCCAAAACTCTATGTTTCAGCACAAAAATTTCAGCATTTTGACATTGTGTATACTTTCCTTACTATACAAAAACAGTTTATCACTGGTCACCAGATCCTCCATAATTGGCCTCAATAAAAAACACTTGAATAATGTTTGCAATGTGATGTAAATTACTATACTTCAGACTTTTGATCGATGAACTGTTTCATTTACTTGAAGCTGCTTAGGCAGCTTTACCTTTATATGTTATCCAATTTCTGTTTGTCTTATAAATTTGACCAGATTTGTAAATTTTATTGTGGCTGTCAAAATTTGTTGCTCTGGATGCTGACTTATTAACATCTATAATTTATGCTTCCAAATTTATTGAAAATTTAATTGCATTGTGTTATTTTTAACATAACATATTATTCTAATAAATAACACATTATGTGATTTCTATTACTGGTGTAACAGTTTTATGGGCAATGGAGTATATAAAGAGTTGTTCTTGATTGTACAATCTAAGACCAAGAAAAAGCACATGAATTAAATATTCCACTCATTAAAATTTGATGTCTATGAAGAAATGACGTGAAATTCAGTGCGTTGAAACTGTCCAATTGGAAGATGTAAGAATGAAGAGATTCTTAATATTAATGGTGAAACTTTATGTAACGTTTTGACTGAGCACATACATATATTACTTCAACATGATGATGTCTTACCAAACATTTCATGATCATTAGAGAATATATTAGAATTTTAAAAAGGTCATGCTGAATGAAGCTTAATGAATAAATCACTCATTTTAAATATAGTTCCCAATGAAGCAATGTTTCAATGGTGATGTCAAGATAAAATCAGCAGATGTCACAAAGAGAATGGTAATTGTCTTATACGCTTTTAAAAAACAGGTGAACAATGATTATCTGTGAACTTCTCCCTGCACTGAGAATTCAAAACGCAACCAGCACATATATATCCAATATGGTTATTGAATATTTGTATCAGCAATGGGTAGATGGCCTAGATTGCAGTGGATGCTTTTGCCAACTACTGGTTCTTTTACTTTTCACGTATATATCCGGACAAGTAAGTTTATAGTGGAACCACGCTTATTTAACTTGGAAGAATCTTGTTGAAGGCAAAGTTTTTATAGAAAAGTGTGTTCAGAAGACAAAGACACAGGAATATTTTTCCCTCATTATTACACACTAACATGAATAAATAAATGTGTGTGTGTGTGTGTGTGTGTGTGTGTGTGTGTGTGTGTGTGTGTGTGTGTGTGTGTGTGTGTGTGTGTGTGTGTGTGTGTGTGTGTGTGTGTGTGTGTGTGTGTGTGTGTGTGTGTGTGTGTGTGTGTGTGTGTGTGTGTGTGTGTGTGTGTGTGTGTGTGTGTGTGTGTTTTTTTTATTTAATTACATTACTATAATAACTATAATACAAATTAAAATAAATATATTCAATGGAATCGCAATATGAATATCAATAATTAAATTTTTTCTTATTTAAGAAGTTAATTTTAGTTACCTTAGAAAGAAACTGGGAAAAATAAAATCTAACATGAAAACAGTATTACGAAGAAGTGGAAACAAAAAAAAGAAAAAAAGCCATTAAGAAATTAATATTTATTTCATATTTCTTTATAATTAATCCAATACAAGCATCGTAAATAGGCAAAGTTCTTTATACTTGGTCGATAATCGGAACACAGCATTGGAGTGGAAATATTTAAAATGGGTGTCACATAATTTAAGTCAGAAAAAATTTGATGATTGAAGATTTAAGTCAGATGAATTTGATGATTTAAGTCAGAAAAAATTTGACAAATTGCCCTGATGCTGGCAAGAAATCATTAATAATAATGGCAATTATATTATTTAATAAAGTTTATATTGAAGTTACGAAAAATTTATATTTTGTTTTATTTCAAAAAGTTACAGAACTTTCCCGTAAATCTAGTAATTAAAATGTTATTAAATTATCAAATGTGTTTTTTGTACCTAAGCTTATAAAATTTTGTTAGGGAAATCATGTTACTCATTTTAAACTACTTTTTGTTTCATCAGGTTTTTCAAGATATTTTGAGTTATCGTTGAACTTTATGCTGTCTTGATTAAATCTATTATTTTAAATAAGGAAGCTTTTTTATTTACAGTTGACATGTAAAAGAAGTCATTTTTTCCAATTAATAATGACAACCTAAATAATTTAGAATTTTTTTCTAGTATTTATTTTTTCAAATTTCAAGATCAAAAATGATTGTCTTCTCCTTACTAATTAGTAATTACTACTTGAAGAAATTTTTTTTGAATTTCTTTACCTTCGAACTAAAAAAAATCTCTTAGTCATAAATTTTTAAATTTTTTCATCTTTAAAAAGTCAACGTATATTAGACATAAAAATTAAGTAATAAGATATAGTGAAAAAAAATTAGAGAATTTTTACTAAGAAAGCGATAACAAGTTACGCAATACATATCTTGAAGCTTATATCATAATTATTAAAATCAATATTACTTGCTCGTAAAATGATACATTTTATTCCAAATATTCTTTCCATAAGACGAAGAGTAAATAATTTCTAGAAATATTCACTTAGCTTGAAAATTTACTGTAAATTTAAAAATGCCATTCGAGTTTAATAGAAATGGAAAACGAGTCTTCTTGGTGAAGAAAAACAATTTGTAAATTTTTAAGCAGAATCTTATGAAACTGAATCGTGAAAAATATAGTATAGTTAAAGTAATTTTTCTTTAAGGTACTTTATTTTGCATTTAAAATTTTGCAGTTTTATTTGTATAAAAATCTGTTATTTTCATACAAATAAACATTGCACACTGTTTAATAATGCATTGCTTTATATTTACATTTATTATATAGAAAGTAACAGAAATCTATTTTTCAAATTAACGTTTGTGATATGATGGTCGTTTACTTGATAGTAAAATAATAAAGTTTTAAATTTAGCTCAAAAATAATATTTACTCTAAATATATGAAAAGAAAAGAAAATTCACTTCCAAAATAATTTGGAAAATATCCTTTTAATAGTGTACACTTTTGAAAGTATAATAAGTGAATGCATTTTTAAGTTTATGTATAACATTTTTGAATACATATATATTTATAATGCAAATAGATAGAAATATCATATTAGTATGAAATAATAGCAGTTTACAACACATGTAATGTTCATATAATTTTAAATTACATAAATACTTATTTGACCTATTTTTTTCTACTTCCTAAATTTTATGTTTTGACTACAGACTTTTTTACGTTATTTTATGAATTAGTAATGGCACAGTCTGATATGGGTTTATTTAGAATAAGTTTTTTTCCCTGAGAAGACATTTTTATAGCTTTCTGGAGAAAAATTGTTTCTAAAAACTACTTGGGTTAAACAGCAAGTACAATTATCTGTATGACTTCATATAACAATTACAACCTTCTATCTAATTTTATCTTAAAATATCCTTTCAGAAAATGTTATGTACAATTAAGTTCCAAAAATTATATACAGTTTGAATAAATTGCAGCTTATTTGTCAATACTTAAATTTTGATTAATAATTTTGTCATGACAGAGAAAAATTAAATTTTTCAAGAATGTTTTGCAAATTTCTATTTCTGAATGAGAAACAGCAACTAAAAAATGTTTTCCGAGAATCAGTATTTATAAGTATTTCATTTCCTTTTTAACTTTACACGAGTAATGCATATCATTTATAAACATAAAATGTTTTGCTCATTTGACTTTTATTAATTAATGATAAAGCAATTACTCCATCTCATTTGTCTTCCGTAAAACAGTTCGCATAGTATTTGTTTAAAAATTAATCCCTTAAAACATATTGAGAAATTACTTCTGATTTCTCAATGTGATTATAAAGGTTATTATCAATCATTATTTCGCCATACTTGATATATATTGCAATTTTTTTCACATTATTCATATTGCTGTTATAAATTCATAAATTAAAGTCTCCTTTAGCAGAAAATATCAGGTTCCGTTTTCATTGTTTCTAATCTAACTTGATGATGGAAGATCGTTATATTTTTACTTTGAATGGGCACTTTCATGAAAAAAGTTCAAAGGAAATTTTTTAATGACTTATCCAGAATGAATGAATAATTCTTCCAAAAGATATAGATGATATGATCTTACAAAATAATATGCGCAAATTTATAACACAGCATCAGTTAATTTTTGAAGATAACTAGTGACTATCATTACCGAAATACTACAGACATTTTAATAGGTTACTCCAATTGCTATTTAAACTGCGCAGTAAAATTTCAGTAATTCATCAATCATTTTGAAATAATCTCTGTTTTTAGCAATTTAAGATCTTGTGAATCTTTAATAAGATAAAAAAAAATAATGTACTTCTTATAGTTAAGAAATGAATTTGTCTGATCAATTCTAGAAATACATTTATACTATGATATAGTACCGATATGTAACTGACGAAAGTCGTAACATTTTAATAAGTAAAATAATAATTAAGTATTAGTGATAAATAGCAATAGAAATAGTATATTCTTTACATAATGAATTCTTTAGGAGTTTAACATTTACTGTTAGTACAAAATCATGTTTACCATTTTGTTTAATTTTATTTCAAATTTTGGAAAAACAAAACAAATATATAAAAATTTTAGTCAATTTTGTGAATTGATTTAAAATACATTACATATAATAATTAGGGTAAATAATACATGCCTTTTTTGTTTCTTCACACATTTTTACAACCAGAGTTAATTTACTTTTAATTAATGCACTTTATTTGCTTGTTAATATCAGCTAAAACCTTTTCACAAGATAAAAACAATACCCAAGAGGAAATATTTCACGAATAATGCAAATCGTTTTATATTTACAATTCCCAGTCTACAAGATGGAACATGATTTTCTTTAAAATCATATTTTTAAAGATACTGTTTGTATAAAAGACAACGCTATATGTACTTGATAATTAAATCATTATTATTCAGGTACTTTGCATGAAAAATGCTTTCTTCTCACTTAAATACCACAATAATTAAAACTTTCGACTCTAATTAATTCAGTTTATAATGCTTTGAATATTTGAAAGATTTTAAAAGTTCATATGACAATTAGTTCACACAATTCTTTTTCTCATTAGTATTCTTCGTTAATTTGAATTAAGAATGGATATGAATTTAGCTAAAAAGAACAATCATTTATTTATGCTGCATTGATAATTTTATTTTAGTAGCTACTAAATCAGCTATGATGTTTAAAATATTGTTTACAACTAAACATTATAATCTATTTATAAAATGGGATGAAGTTTGAGGGAACAAACTTCTTTTGGTGAAATATTTTTGACACATAACGGGTTCTCTCTCTCTCTTTCATATTATCATCGAGTATATTTTTAATTAATTGATAGGCAAATAAATGAATTGATATACATATCAACCTGTAAAATATTTTTAATGAAATTCTGAATAATATGACGTAATTCTATATAGGCATTAATCTCCACATTATATATTAAATCTACTTTTTCATTTTTATATTTAGAATCATTACAATACAAATATCCTAAAATCTATCAATATGTTTCAGTTAGAGTAACAGTTTCCTTACATGTGAACATCATTACACAAGACAATATTTATTTTATATAGAAAACATAAAAAGATTTAGAAGTCAAATTTTCAGTATAGCAATAGAGGGATATAAAATTGAGAAATTCAAATGTCACATTTAACACTTTGCCACAGAATACGATTGGTAATTGCACTGAAGTAATTTTTACACACGAAGAGTAATTTGATTGAAACTTACATTTTCCATTTGATTTTGAGCACTAAGGATATTCATTCAAGATTTCGACAGTTTATGAGTTTGATTCTACGTGGAGAATCAAACTCATAAACTGTTGAAATAAATGCCAGTGGTCATGTTACTCAGAAGCAATATGAAGGACAGAGAGTAAGACACAAATGCTAATTTTAATCAAATTATGTTTTTAACGATATATGTTACATCTCTTACTAAGATTTGTTTCGTATTCGTCGCATTAACATTGAAGCCTGCACATTAAATCTCTTTATATCGTATGAGCAAGTCAATATAAAATACAATTACATTCTTAATGTAATTGCTTAACTGATTTAGTAATAATGTAAAATACTTTTAATAGTGGTAAAATTGGTTATTTTTAATGATTTTTATTTATCATGTTTCTGCTAAGTTGCTGTTCCTTCTTAAGCATTTTCCGTTTTTTCATATACTTATTTTATAACAGACATTCAACTACATATATGGCTTTTTATAACAATACAATGTAAATTACATCTAGAGGCATTTAATTATGAAATTAGTACTTTGAAAAACCCGATACTGCACTGAATGTATGTATCTGATTCTTCAGGACATCACAAACACCACAGAGGGGATTTGTTATTTTCACCACAATTGCGCTGATGGACTTGATTGTAATACGACTGTCAAATGCAACATATCTTTAAAAGCCCTTTATGTCATTTCGGTATATTGTTATAATTTCATACACAACTAACTCGTGCTTTGCGTATTATATTTAGCCTTCGCAAGTGGCTTGCGATCTCTGTATTTGCATTAAATCAGACGTGTAATCGGATGTTATGCAAATCCGTTGGCGTTCTGGATCATTATTGTAAAGAGGTGTATGTGTGTTTGTATATATAATATATAATCATTCATATAAACTAATTTAAATTATATGTTAAGATCATTAAATGATCCATTCATCAATGTATCTATTTATACAGATATGCATTGGTAATATATTTCGTGCTAATATGTTCCTAGTTATTCTAGATTAATTATTTTAAGCAATTTTTGAACATTAAAAAAAGAGATAAAGTTTGCAATATTACAAGATATGTCTTTCTCCAATAATTTTAATATTAAACATTATATCCCTTCATGTCAGAAATCTCACAAAATCATGAAAAATACAATTATTTTAAGCATTTATGCACATTCAATAAAAATATGCAATGTTCTATTTAACATAATGTATGCTTATACATTATGTTAAGTAGAACTATTTTTCTAAGCAAAATGAAATTATTTTCTTTCAAATAAGCATTCTTATATAACTTTTTAAGCCCTATAGTGCAAATTTTTTTTATATTTATAACAATTGTATAGCAGTATTTTTCAAAGAATAGAAAAACATTAAATTTCATACAAATAAGGAGATTTTGAAGAAAACTAAATCAATAAGCTAGTAAAGAGGATGTAAATTTGACATTTGCGCCCATGTATTTTTTATTTAGTAATATATATAAACTCTGAAACAAACAAAATGATGTACCAACTAGGAGCAATTCAAACTGGACGCAAATTGATATGATTACATGTTTCGATTGAAAAGGCAAAGTTTGGTAGTCATTGAATGAACATGTGTTGCTACAGAGCATTTTAATTGTGCAAATGGCATAATGTTAAAAAGGAAAATTTTCGACTTCCAGTCATAAATTTTTGTGAATTTCATTCCGTATACTCAGACAGTAATTTTGTCTCTCATACAGTAGAAGAATATGTGCAAATGTCAGAATTTGAGAGAGGACGTGTAATTGGGGCCCAAAAAAGTTGTTTAATCTAATAAGGGAATTGCTTGAAATTCGCTAGGACTGATGCCACTTTTAGAGGATGTTGGCAAGAATAGATGAACCATGATTGAACATAGCGTCAATACTCACGCGGTTGCCCTATGAAGACGACAAAAGTGAGGACCGAGTAATCATGAGAGCGTCACTCACATCCCCAGATTCATCATTATCATCTATTCGACTTGAAACTGGTTCTTCTGACTGGTTCTTGAAACTGGTCTTGGCTATCAAGATCATCAGAACTCTCTCTCATGGAAAAAATGTCAGGAATGAAGAAAAGAGTCTTCCAACCAATTTGAGATTTTGTTGATCTAAATTGAACATTTGACAAAATATGGCATGATATCCCGAAATAGAACATTCGCCAATTCTATTCATCAATGCCAAGTCGAATAATCCTTTACATAAGGTTAAAATTGGATCAAAGTGTTATTTATTTGCTCATTTTGTAAAGTTTGCCTGTTGAATAAATAATCAATTTTTTTTAACTTAAATTATTTTTTTTTTGTACATCTTTTAATTTTCCTCCTATTCGGATAACGCTTTCTTATTCCATAGATCTTTGTCTTTGTATGTGTAATTTATTGGTACGTGTTCCATATATATTTTAAGCATGTTGACGATGATAATTATTTTTCCTTTACTAATTTTTGCAAGTTTTAATATTTTTCACCATGAATAACCATTATTTAAAATTAAATAGATTTGTTGATTAAAGGGAAGAAAATAATTCCTTTTATAATTATGAATAAATTTTTTGTGCAATTTTTATAACATAAAACAATATAAATATAAATTCATAAAAAAGTGATCAGCAATAAATAAATTTTTCATACCTAAAAATATTAAATCTTAAAATATCCAAAGTAACGCTTCAAAAGATAAATTTTATTGTTAACATCTTTGATAAAATATCTGAATATAAATATGTCAACCTGTGCAAATAAATATAATTATATCTTTTGATTTTATATATATAACATATATAGAAAAAAATATTGGTTGAAATCTTTCCGGTCGGTATTTGCTAGGATGCGATATTGTATTCAAACCAACACTATTTATCAACTCTTAAAAATTTGTTTTATAATGAAAAAAATTAAAATTATATATCCTTTATGATGCTTTTATATCTCTGATACCTCAATGAATTCATGTAAATATAAGCATTATTATTTCAATATCTGTCATTACTTCATTAAGCCTAACAATAAAAAATGGTAATATTTTAATCCTACTTTTCTAAATAAATATTGTAATTTGTTGTTAACATTTTATTGAATTTTGAAATTCCACTAATTATTTCATTTAATAATGCTGTCTATTGCAGGAAATAATATTTTACATATATTTCTATTACTAAGAAATGTGATTTGTGGGGAAAATATTATATAATCTCGTTTACTCTCTAATGATTGATTATCTGCGCTTCTTTTTAATATGTAAATATATCTTATACTATATGCTCATAACAACAACATCTACGACTGAAAAATTTTAGATTAATTTTGAGATAAAAGTTTAGATTTTTTGTTGTTATTTCTACGTATTCTTGTAAACGAGTTTGCTATGAGAAAGTATTTTTAGTTAACAAAATTCCCCCACTTTATTCTTAATCTAATATACTTAAGATATTTAGTATATATAATTTCAATACAGCTTAATTTGATATTAAGAAATACAGTTCTAAGTTTAATTTTCATTAAAACTAGAAAATATATATTTAAAAACCTGAGTTCTATTAATAATCTCTGAAATTTTGCTATAGTAATTTAATTTTATTTTATCAGAGGGATGTAGGAATATTATAAATTTCCTCTCAAATAATGAATAGAACTTCTGTGTGGCGAACAATAAATAACTTCTTAATAACGAAAATTGCTCTCCAGAAAAATGGCTACTATATAAAGTGCAAATTTATTCCGTGTAAATATCTTATTATTATAATTAAATTATAATGAAAGAGAACTACTTTATAAATTAAAGTATTTTAAAGCAAGATTTTTATGAACGTTTTTATGATTAATGTAAATTACAAAGCTTCCTGTTCTGCTTTAAAATATTTCTCCTTCAAAACATATTTGGAAACAATTTTCTAAGGGAGCTTTATTAAGAAATGCAATAGTGCATATGTGGAATGGCGTCATTATTATTTAAATGTCAAGATCTGCCTTCTTCATCCCTTAATTAAATTCCGTAAATGCAATTAGTTATACTCAAGATGATAATGTGATCAAAATTTAAATGTTTTGAGGAATTTGAATTTCGAATTATGCTTCTGCTTCATTTACTCCCATTGGCATCCTATAAGAATATATATACAAGGTAAAACTCAGAACGAATCCATTAGAGAAAATGACAGTTTTCTAAGCAAGCGGCACCAGGAATTATAAATTCGTTAATTTTCTCAATTCTCTACATAGTTGCTTAAAATATAATTTTCTAAGCACATTTGAAACATTTCAAGAACGTTATCATGTCTGTAATTAAATTAACTTTTAGAATTTATAAACTTTTCTCTTGTTTAGACAAAAACTGCGAATTTCAGCTCAGTTCTATCTTTAAGTAGAAATATGTACCCTATACCGTGGTAATAGATGGCTTTAGTCCAATATTTTAAGGATTCGAATCCCATCTCAAGCATGGATGTTTGTTAAAACGAATACTCTCTTTTAGACCATAGATCACAGTTAAAATATCCTTATTGTATGAAAAGTGAATTTAGAACAACAAATCAAACTTTAGTTTCTAAGTTGTAAATTTACTAAAATATACCATATTTTGTGGAGATGTTGAGAGAATTAACTTAGCTATCCATAAAATCGATCAACTTATCAACTCTTATGACTTTCTATGAATATGTAATTCTAATTTCGAAATCTTTTTTAAAATTTACTGCCAAATCTATTTTATTGGGGTTTTTGTAGGATGAAATGTCTCATTTATGATGATATAGGAAGCATATTTAAGAATCCCTGTCATTATCATAGCCTATTATTATTTAATCACACATAAAAGTATAATTTAATAAGTCAACTTTCACCAGTTATTTAATTTATTTATTTGAATGACTGTTTACTTATTGAAATTTGCTTAAAATTTATACAATTGTGCATAAATATGAATTTTTATGGTGATTTATAACCACTTTTTTATTTTAATGATTAACCAGCAACTGCATTCATTTATTTATTTTAAATTCACTTGAATATTTGGAAAACTATGATTCAAATATTATAATTATTGTATTCAGCGCAATCATTAAAATAATTTTAATTAAGTGTTTTCGCGCATTCTAACTTTATTATCATGCAGTAATTTCAGTAAATTTAACCATTAACTACAAGATTAAAAATTAGGCTTTTTATTTGTTTTCAAAATGCACTTTTGAAGTATAACATAATTTTCATTTGAAAAATAAATAATGATGTTTAATATCAAGTCAATATAACATTTTCATCTGCGTGCAGAAACACACATTGCAATATATTGAATTTCTCAAATATGTTATCTTATAGTTAAAAAATTTCGTAACTGTAACACCAGGAAATATTGATCAAATAAAAAGAAAGAATTTGAGTTTTTATACGAATAAGATTTACGATTCAAAATAAAACATTTTGACACAAAACTGTAAATATAAATCTATATTTATGATTTATTCAATATCCTGCATAGTGTTCATAAATAAGGAAATATAACTGCCAACAGAAAAAAAAACTAGAAAAGAATGTAAAAACTTGTAAACCATTTTAGAATATTCAAATGAAGAAATAGAGAAATTCTGGAAGATTTTATAAAATATTTTCTTACAAATATCATACCACCAGAGAGCATTTCTTTGTGAATTTCAAAGAAAACTGCATATTTTTTAACACAATATAGAAATGTTATAAATTTCAGAATATCTTGTATGGAGATATTGATTGTACTGGGTATATATTTTAATACTGTTTTGCAAATTCTATACGCTCTGAAATTTTTATACTCAGATATCGATTTTATTAATCAGGCCATTATAATCGATGTTAAAAATTTTGCTTAATCACACTTTGAGCGTAAAGTTGTCTTAAGAAAAATGGTAGTTTTACTAAATATATTTTAAAGAAAATTTAAGCATTGGAAAGAAGAAATCAATTAGTGTCAAATTCCTTCTGAAAGGAAAAAAATTTAAAGTAACACAAATTTATTTGATTATTCTAGAAAAACATAAATTAATATGAACTGCTCCAGCTGCCTATTTTTGTCAAACTAACAAACACTGTTAATAGTCTCATAATTTTGAATCATCCTTAAGTGAACAAGTTGACGCTTGAATTAGTAACATTCTTAACACTTGTCTTGTACTAGATGAGGGTCTATCGTATATGAGGAAAAAAGCATGTTTTTTTTTTCAATAGATGCAAGAGAAGTTACACTCTATATCAGAAGATAACTTATCAAAATTTCAGACTACCATCAATGTCCAATGTAAAAGATCGTTGTACAAGACATATTCAATAATCTATGAAATTATTTGGAATAACTTCTTATGTAATCTGCTATTTCAAGGATTGATTTTGATGCTTGACTCTAATATTCATAACGTAAGTCTTAGTCAAATATGTCCTTGTATGCAGAAAAAAGGCCTTAGCGTAACCAACTAAATACGTCATTCACAATTTTAATGAAAGTTACAGTTATAAACTTTCTGAGAAAATAATACTGTGAGTTCAGAATATCTTGAAAATTATATTACAGAAATACGTATCATGAGAAAATATATGCAAAATGTATGATGTCTTTCAATCTTCAGATTTCAGATATGCTAATTGGTACATTGGATTTCTTAAAACATATATATATATATAAATATAGATAGATAGATTTCATGCCAATTCAAGCATTTCATTATTTCTCATGCGATTTCAGACTGTAACTAAATATAACAATCAATATTTTTTGAAATATGCTTTGCTGAAATGAATATCACGAAATTATGAAGATCATAAAATTGTAGCATTGTAAAATTGTTTTACAGTGTAAATTATAAAACACACTCTTAATTAAATTCCTATTGTGAACAAATTGATATACAAGTCATTTATCAACAATCTATTTTTTACTAGTTATATTTATTATTAGCAAATAGTAGAATAATTCTTATATTGTTAAGAAATTTATATAAACTAACACTCTTAACTAACTTTGATAATTTTTAATTATTATTAAGGAAATTTCTATAAAAAAAATAGCTGTTTTAAAGATTATCTAAATTTTAAGTATTTATACTAAAACGTAAGGGAATAATACCTAAAAAGTTTCAGTCTAATTTCTTAAAAATCATGTATATTTATGATTCTGAATTCTTTATAAAGAGTTATACTAGGAATATTATATTTTTCTTGAATAAAATATAAAATAGCCTCATGTCTCTTTTCTTAAGATATCAAAGAAATAAAAAGAAAGTCTCACACGCTATGCCGTGAGCTTTCCCTTCAATATAGTAATAATACTGTCAGTTAGGATCATTTTATAGTTTTTAAGTTTAGTCCATACAGTATTAAGATATTTATTTAATTTTTCTTTTCTTTCTTAAAATAACAGGCGCAATTAGAAATATTCTTAAATGGGATCCTAAACTGAATTTGGCGTTTAACAAGATTAAATATTCACTCTAGTGTGATTTAGGGCCAACATAAAAATAATGCATTACATTGAACTCCGTTTACAACAGAAGTTGACATACCCAATTATATTAATACCCCGTTTATAATACATTGGACGATCTTTGTTTTAACCTTTGCTACTAATAAACTGCGTACACTATAAGAAATGACAGTATATGCTGCTTCTAAATGTAGCCAAATTTTTTGTAATGCATTAGAAGATAATTTATTTCTGATTTGTTAGTTTCCAATTAGACGAGTTCAAGAATCAATGGGTCAAGCAGAGCAGGAAAACAGAGCAGTTTTGAGGAATGAAAATAATCCTTGTCTAATTCTTCCGTCGAATTCGAAGCATCGTCTACTAACTTACTTTGTTTTACGAAGCATATTTAATTTCTACATGTAAATGTTGGCACAAAGAAACAACACGGTTCTTCAAAACCACTATTTTTCTCCGTTTAAATAGATTTTCTCTAAAAAAATTTCCTCCATTTATATCAATAAATAAAATTTAGAGTAATGAATATATTTCTGGGTATTTTCTTGTATATAATTTATGCATTATGAAATAATAGTTGTACTTGATATATATTTAATAAATATTATTAAAAGAAATATGTAGTCAGAATAATACTTTAAAAAATTATGAACTTAGTTTAGGGCTACAATTTTGAAATCGAATAAATTTTCATCACTAATACTCTAAAAAACAATTCTTTGTAATTGTTATTGGTGAAATTAAGAAAGATATTGATAACCAAAAAGTAGCTAACATATTTTAACAAACGTAACTACTTTTATAAAGTTGTCAAACATTTTAATTTTAAAACTAAATTCTTTTACTGTATTTTAACTTTTAAAACTACTTGTGTGAAATATAAATATTAAATGTGCATAAATTTTTTTTATTCATTAATATTCAATGAGAAATTGCAATTGAGAGATTCCTTTCAACCGGGTTTTGGATTTCGATGTTATAGGCTATCATTCATCTAATTTAATTAAATTATTAATTGAATATATGTAATTGTTTGAATATATGTAATATAAAAATATTAGTTTAATCATAATTTGTGTTTTCTCAGAGAATTGATAGTACTTCAAGATGTAAATAATTTAAAAGTTCGCTTAAAACACTTTAAAGTCACAGTTACTCCAAAATTAAAGTACAAAATTACAGTAAAAATAATAAATTTGGTGTAAAGTATAAAAAACATTCGATGCGATCAACTTATTCACTTTTATAAAATTGAATCATCAAAATTTAAAATTAGAATAGTGAAGTGTAGTTGCATCAGAAGCAGGTAATTTATTTTAGTCATTCGATTGTCAATCTCACCAAAAGGTTCAGTGCTCATTATGCATAGATAAAAATGGTCATGAATTCTAATGAACATATTGCTTTACAGAAACAACATTCCTTCACTCCAGGTGAATTCATTATGTCGAAAAAGATTAACTGAATACATATTGTCACAGCAGAATCTTATGATCTGCTGTCATCTTACTTTAACAAATGAAGTAATATGTAAAGATGTTTAAAGTAAGGAAAGAAAAAAACTCTCTTTGACTAATGCTTGAATTGATTTTACCTTTCGACACACATTTCCTTTTCTGCCTTATGATCATAGACATTTTTTTAATGCTAAAGTAAATTTTGGTACAAGAACTCAGAATATTTTTATAATAATGTTATTTATACAAAAAGGGAGGTATCATTGTTAAAAAAGAGAGAGAACTAGAATACATATTTTATGATTTTCAAGCTGATGAAAGGTATAGTTGTTATCAGCATTTGTATTTTATGTTTTATATATCGAGTTGATGATTTTTTATGCTTATAATTAGAATCAAATGAATTTAATTGGAAATTGGTGGCATCAAGATAGTATATTATGTGTAGTTAAACAACTTAAAGACAAAATATAAATTTTTCGAGAAATAAAAATTTTGTCAAGTGCTAATATGGGTATTTTAAGTTTTGAGTACATCTGAAATCATGCAAATGCATATTACACCAATCGCTCCATTAGTTTCAACTGTTATTTAGATGTTTAATTAAAAGTCTCCTTTAAAGTTTTTATTCATGAATCCTTTGACTGAAATTAAATTTATGAATACATAACATAATATATGAGGTAAATTAAATTATGTAATCACCAATTTAAATTAACGATTATATAAGAAGTGTGTGTGATGAATATAAAATTGTATTTTATTTGTTAGCTTTTGTACAAGAAAACTAGTGTTCTAAACTAAACAACAATGTAAATTTCAAATAGAGCCATGAAAGGGAGGAAAAGGGGTTCTTGTGAACATAATAACGAGCACACATTTTAGTATAAGGATTGTGCATATAGAAATATCAAGAAGAAAATGTCGCAGGTGACATGAGCATCCGCGTAACATTTACGTTTGGTGCGTGCAGTTGAAGATTATCTTATAATAAAAGGAAGGACGGAGAAGGAATAGAACACATTCGATTCAAGTGCAAGTGAATTATTTCATGAAATTTGGCTGGAAGAAGTTCCTTGGAATATTTCACGCACTTAAGAATGATTGGAAAGTAGAAGGAAAGGTTAGTGACCAGTGTAAATGAAGAATTCGGAATTTTAGAAAGTGTCATTTCGTGATTTTGGAAAGCTTTTTAAACTAAAGCTGTTAGAAAAGTCGGTGGTAGCTGCAGAGCTGCCCTGAAAAAATTGCAGTGAAGGACCGATATATTGTAATGCAGACGAAAAAAGCACAAAACCAGTCAACAAGCGTCATTGCACTTCATCTGTGTAGTTATTGCACTAGAATACTTCTCTGTACCTAGCCAAGTGTTGACGTCTACCACTTGGATGGAAGCAGCTGAATGAAATTCTTTGCAGTTTAGAAGCAGAGGCTAAACAAAAGGTCTCTCAATGCTTGACCAACCACCTACAGTAATATCACTTCTCATGGAAGACATTGCAACCATGACTTGTTTATCATACCCCAGCCACATTTAGTGAATACTACGTATCTTTAGTTAAGCAGAGATTCAACCTCATTACTTTCCTATAATGAGAGAGACGTCTTAACCAACCACGACAAGGCGTCCTTACACTAATAGCAACAACTATTTAGTGTGGTGCAAGGAGCACTAAGAATTTACACCTCATCAATGCAGTTATATGTCCTTTCAACAGATGAAATTCGTCTCAGAGTTCTAAGCAATTCTTAACGATAGTTGATTTGTATAATGGTCGGAACATTGTTTAATCCCAGAAACATCACAGAAAAAGTTGCTATGATAGTCCTGGAGTTGTTATAAGGGAAGACACTGTTTCGAACTAAGCTTTACGTTTTCAACTGAAGTGCTCTAAATTAAGATCCCTACTTCAAGGAAATGATCTTTCCTCATGTACGTCTTTTCTAAGGTTTCTTGGAGATACTTCATTTTTATGGATCAATGATGCCGGTCAAACGGTATGCCTGTTGTCCAGCAGCTGCTGGAAAGTGAAGTGATCACTGGTATGTATTGGCCAGAATATTCTCCTGATTTAAATCTCATAAATCCCATGCAGCTTACTTTGAAATGACAACTTGTGCCACAACTACGTCCTCCTCAAGAACTGAAACAAATGCTGATTGAATAATGGACACTCTTACTTTAAGAACTGTTAGACATTTTAGTGTTGAGTATGGAGAGACTATGCGATCCAAGCATTGCAGTAAGGAGAGGACATATGACATGCTAAGGAATATCTTCTTATTCATCCTCTTTGAGAGACAATAATATGAGAAGATACTGTGAGCTCAGTAAATATTTTTCTGTTTAATTCCACTCTGTTTGTATTGCTTTCATTTTTCCGCAACTATGCTTTCGTCATGCTTAAGGACAAAACTTTATCTCGCATTCTGAATTTCATATCTCTCAGATGATTTCTAGTAGAGTTATGACAAAAGAAAACTTTTTGCTTGAGTTTAGCACACTAGTATATATAAATTGACAGATTGAAAAGTGTACAGATACAAGAATCACACACACAAATAACATTCATATAAATGTCAGTCTTAAGTCACCGGAAAGAAAATGAGATTTCTTATAAAATCGACGCATGGAATTTATAAATTAAAGTTACTTTAAACCGTAGATCTTAGCACTATTTTTGAATACTCATATGTGGATAATTGTTATCCGTTTCTCTACGGAAATATAAGTTTTTAAGTCTGGTAAAGGAGATAGATAAATGTGAAGCAGTATATATATGTGTGTATAGTATACACCAGCAAAGTCCCCCGTACCTAACCCAAGAAGGGTTCTACCAGTTTAGATGGGACTTGCTGGAAAGAAGAAAAGAAAGTGGCACTGCTGCAACGGAGCTAAGCTCCAAAACGCAACAACTTCACACGCTAGTGGAGGGTATCCGTCAGTTGCCTTTAGCTGTCCCCATTGGACTAGTTTAATGTGGGCGATAAACATTACTAGACAGCACAAATACAAGGTGAGTAACTGTGTGTGAGTTTACACTATTGGTAAGATCAAATTGGGACAAAGACAAAATTTACAGACAATCATTGGAACAAAACAAACAGAACAATTAAAAGGTAAGTGACAGAGTATGGGTGCAAACAAGTGAGAGTAGTAAAGAGAGACATTGGACAAAATTTACAGAAATTCAACAAAAGGATTACAAAAATACTTAAAATAGCTTAAGCACAAGGAGGCAGTGGATCATCCACTGGGAGAATCTAGTAAATGACATCAATATAAAATTTACAAATTCTGGTAGTTTATTCTTAATAGGTACTTTAGCCTTTGGCACTAGAGAAGGGTCAAGTATCAAAGCATCACTAACAATGGAGAAGGTGGGTATCAATTGCTGTCTAAATAGAAAATAAATTAATTAATAATGCTCCTTAGAGCACTAGGAATTGGGGCTATCTAGAAATTAGAGCAGTGTCATAGGACATGACATGTAGATGGCTTTGGTTGTACAGTATTAAAACTATTTTGGCACAGTTCATGATAATTATGGCAGTTGTGGTGTACGGTTTGGATAAGGAGAGAAATTCAATTAAAACAGGAAAATTTAGAAAGTAGGCTGATCCTAAGTAACTTAATAATTGGTGTAACTTAGTTAAGTAGTTTATGGAGGGAAAAGAGATTAGTGGATATCATAGTAGCTACAGATGCTGGAAGCAGTTGCACATCTATGGTTCCGGAATTATTTAGTCCTCCTCTTCGTCTTCATTGTAGCTTGGAATGTAGAGGTCTCTATGGTCTATTAGGAAGTTTACAAGTGCTAT
The DNA here is from genome assembly GCA_030067965.1 of Latrodectus elegans. Classification (NCBI taxonomy): domain Eukaryota; kingdom Metazoa; phylum Arthropoda; class Arachnida; order Araneae; family Theridiidae; genus Latrodectus; species Latrodectus elegans. The sequence continues at coordinate 22,361,231 of CM057817.1, read as the reverse complement.
TAGCTTGACCCTAGCATAGCTGTTCGTTACCAGGTTTTTTGTCCATTCCTTGATTAAATGGGTGCTCGGCTTAGTGAAGTGCCACGAGCTGGTTATCGGACATATGGTTGCATAATGTATTGGATTACCCACATCTCCACAGGCACAGTAATCATTCGGTAGCACGCCTATTCTGAATAAGTAGGATGGAAATGGCCCATGCCCGGTGACGAATAATATATATGTGTGTGTGTATGTGTGTGTGTGTGTGTGTGTGTGTGTGTGTGTGTGTGTGTGTGTGTGTGTGTGTGTGTGTGTGTGTGTGTGTGTGTGTGTGTGTGTGTGTGTGTGTGTGTGTGTGTGTGTGTGTGTGTGTGTGTGTGTGTTCTTAAATCAACGATGTTTATGTATCAAATTTTAGTTATTTACTTTTGTAATATGTATTAAAAATACACTCTCTAATAACTTCCTAACACCTGGAATAAAATGATACATATTAACATCTATAAAACAAATAATATCAAGTTAAATTATGTAGAAAGGAAATATTTATTAATTTTCCATGTTATTGCAGTACCATAATCTTCGAGATATAAGTAAAGAGCAGTAAGTAAGGATTAAGAGCTTTGATTTTTGTTATGAGTGAAAGATAGTACTAGGATAAGACAAAGCTAAATGCGACACAATTAAGAGCTTAAAAAAAACAGAGTTTTGAGGATCATGTAGATAAATTACTGTTTCAACTCATACTTTATTAAATGAAAATAGAATTCCAATTTTTTTCTAAACATTTAAATATTTTTACTTTATATGTTAGTCTTGTTTCCCACATATTTACTTTAATAAAAAAGTAATTTTTCTTATTCCTAATCTGTATCTTTACACTAAATAGCATTTTTATCCATTCAATTCAAATCACCAAAGAAAAATCCCGTTGTTGTCATCAATAATTTAAGTACATCAGTATTTACCTACTCCTATGAGTTTCTTTGTTATATTCAATAAACTATATGACATGAGGGGTGATAATTAAAATTATTGCACACTTCCATTTGTCCAAAAATCTGCCTCATGCAGGAAACTTGCAATAAACTTTTCTTGAAAAGTAGCAAGACCTGGCGTTGACTTATATGTGGTATTCTGAGGTATGCATACAACAGAATGAATAATGCCGTCTATATTATACATAAATATTCAGATTGTGCCGAAGTTTCTGATTCGTAAAGAACGTTTAGACATTAGTGTTTGACTTATTATGTTGTACGTAACAAAATTAACTGTGTCGACCGCCCTGTCTAGTGGTCAGAGTGCCTGACTGCGGATAGGGAGTTCCTGGGTTCGAATCCCGGTTCGGGCATGGATGTATTTTCTCTCTCTATCTATCCTGTCTTTGTCATTGAGTCTTTCCTGTCTTTGTCTGTCCTGTATCTATCTATGAGGAGTGAATGGTTGCCTACCCTATAAACGGGTCCCTATGGCATGTGCGTACTGAAGCAGTCGGACTCCACACCAAATATGGTTCAGTATGAAAAAGTGGAGCAGCGCACCCCATATTGTCAGCCTAGATGACACAAGACAAAAAAATTAATTGTAGAAAATTTAATCACCACTTATTTTAATTCAAGTGTATTGGCATCATTCTTTCTCGTGATAGCGATTTATACTTCTATACCTTAAGATACCAGCAAATTTCTGCTCTCACTTGTTGGGATCTCAAAATTATTAAAATTCAGGGATGCAGGTAGACCCTTCTAAAGAATGTGTATAATCCAGTGACTTCGAGCAGATAATTCTGAAGATGGTGCAGATTTTCTTCTTTACCTGGTGGGATCATCCGCTCTGAATAGGTATTTATTCTACATAGAAGACTAAAGTTTGAAAAGAAAAGAGATGTTAAATACCATCATAGAAACGTTTTATATTATAAACGTGTGCTTATAATAAATCATGCATTTAAATAATAAACTAAGCATTTAAAATATCAAATTATACATTTAAAATAATAAATTATGCATTTAAAATATGAGAAATAGGATATTTTTGTCTCAAATATTGTAGAATCATTAAAATTTTTTCTGTGATGATAACTCTTAATAAACTTATTGTACTTTTAACTAACTTAAATATCTCATAAAAACTTCACGGTGAAGCATAGTTTAGCATATATCGAACTTACGAAAATCTTGTTAATAAACAGACTACTCATTTTATTGTTTAACATTTAATCAAAATGAATTTCTGTGTTGTAGTTTTACTTCAATACGATGACCTATTCATGTGCTTAGTCAACGTGGCGAAATACTTTGGTTACAAGTAAGAACAAACAATTTAGTTTTAACTTATATCAAAAGTCACCATGATGGATTTTACTTCGGCGATGGTAGGATCTACCATCGTCATCCCTAACCGGTAAAGTAAAAAATAGTATTTCATTTCTGAAATATTATAAACAGAGACAGTTTTTTTTATTTTCTGCTCTCTATCTTCTTACAATACGATGTGAAATATTGATTTCATATTGATCTTTCTGTTATAACCTTACTAAGAGCTTAATTTTTTTTTGAAAATTTCCATAATATACATTCACCAGATTCGTTATTTGTTGAAGGTATCTGTCAATATATTGTGGAGTGACTGGGAAAAACTCGTGCATAGATTGAAAATTTTATAATCCACAAAATAGAAGAGATATACAACACATTTTCTAGACAAATATGTAGGATTTTGCTTAAAATATCATTGTTTGAAGATTGAAATTGCATGCAAATAATTCATATGGTGTGAAGCAAGAGTCAATGAGCAGAATATGTTTTCAGTTAAATATAATCTTATAACAGAGTTTTAAAATTTCCTTATTAATGGAAAATGTTACCATAAACTTATGTGTTAATGTAAGAAAAAATGTGTATGAAAAACTAAAAAACTGCATTTAAAACAAATTTTATATATATATATATATATATATATATATATATATATATATATATATATATATATATATATATATATATATATAGTGAAATAAAAGTAACATATGCACCATGTATGAATATCTCTACTAAATTCATTAATGGAGGATCAGTAATGATTTAGAGATGTCGATTAATCATAATGCTGAAGTTCCATGAATAATTCCAAAACGAATGAAGTGAATTTGTTTGTAAGTGAAATAGAAACAAACAAATTCACTTCATTCCACTTTATCAAAATTGAATATTTAAATGAAGAGAACAATCTAGAAAAATGGACATTGATAGAAATTATAAATACTGTTTTTAATATAATAGAAATCATACAATCAATTTAACAAACATTTATTTTGTAAATTTAAATGAAATTTTCAATTTTATACAAGTATCTGTTAATTTAAAATGAGACGTATCAATAAATACAGATTTGTGCCACGTTTTCAACTTCTGAAATACACTGGTATAGGAGAAATATAATTAGGCAATATAAAATGTTCAGAAAATTAAGTTAAGCAAATCATATTATAGCAGATAAAATTTAGAATATTGATAGCTCAGGTAATTTGTGATTATTATATCACATAAAAAAGAGCATGCACAAAAAATTTTAAATGAAGAGACACTTCAAACTACACACATACATAACTGTGCTGGCGACTCCTAGGCTAAACCTTAATGTTAACGAGTTTGAAATACTCGTTTATCACAAAACGCCTCGTAATTATGAACCACGATCACTGGAATTCACATTTGAGCAGGCTAATCTTCACGTTCACAAGACAGCAATTGAGTGAAGAAGATGGTCTCAATCCTAATCCCAGCCCGGGGCAAGTGATGCTAATTTGCAAATGTTGCTGATCTTACGGGAAGCTACTGAGCAAGCTGGAACTCTCCTCAATCTAAAAAAAAATTATTTAAAATTTATATATGAACCATTTTAGAATACAATTAAAACATTTCTTTTTAAATAATAAATGAAACGCGATAAGCCATTTTGAATTGATTTTGAAACATTTTTTTAAATTTAAAAAACTTCCGATAGACTCAAAAAAATTCTGCTGATTCCTTCATAAAAAAATTCTTGCAAATATACCTTATTAATAAAAATATGCGTATTTAAACTGTATATTTGTCTGAAACAAAGTATCTTAGAAATATTTACATGTAATGTCTATCGCTATGAAAAAAAATTTCTTATAATATTAACTTAAATCTGTGGGATTGAAACAATAAACTATACGCTATCCTTTTCGAAATAAACCTTAATATGGTGTTATTAACACTTTTATTTCCTCATATTTATGATAATTTTATAAATTACTAAGGCATGTTAAATTTCTATACTTTGCATAAAAATTTTAGCAATATGAACACAAAAATTCTAGTTTTTAAGATGTTTATATGTCTTTTATACTTATTTAAATAAAACGAATCTTAAATTAAAATAGAAATGTTTATGTACATATTTTTCTTGCAAAAAATTAAATTTTTTTAAGCATGTATTTGTATCATTTTTAGAGAAAGTTACATATTTTTTTTTATCTTGTTTAAAATCATTTGTTTTGCACTTTATTGTCAAAATATTTTCTTTCTTTCAGTTAAAAAAAAATTAGCTTTTTTAATCAAAGGAAATAATGCCAGTTTTATTTTCCATAAAATATACAAATTAATTATTGTGCAGAGAAGGGTTTTAAATACAGTGGTCACACACTCAAGATATTTTTTGAGATAAGCTTGTATCAGCTCAGAAGTTCATGAAGTTCACCTTCAGTTCAGAAGTTCATGAAGTTCACCTTCAGTTCAGAAGTTCATGAAGTTCACCTTCAGTTCAGAAGTTCATGAAGTTCACCTTCAGTTCAGAAGTTCATGAAGTTCACCTTCAGTTCAGAAGTTCATGAAGTTCACCTTCAGTTCAGAAGTTCATGAAGTTCACCTTCAGTTCAGAAGTTCATGAAGTTCACCTTCAGTTCAGAAGTTCATGAAGTTCACCATCAGTTCAGAAGTTCATGATACCTAGTAGTGATCTGAATCCTCTTTAAGTTGTTTGTTAAATTAGAATTTGCATACAAAAAATACCCAACAAACAAACTAAGTAATCTATGTAAATGGCATTTAACTATTAGGCTTGAGGGTTGTAAATAAACAGATTACATTTTATTGATACTAATTCCTTAAAATTAAACGATGAGTAATTAATATAAAACCCTTGAATTTAATGGTAAATATCTGAAGTCACACATGAAAAACAAATACATAATGAGCCTCAAAAAAGGAAATGTATAAAATCCTTTCAAAAATCTAAAATATTTTACTCAAGAAAGAGTTCAACAATGATGAAATTACATTTGAAATGTTCACAAATAAATTATTACTTTATTTTCATGTGCATGTTAACTTAATATATATTAAACTTTCACCATCTGGAAAATCGTGACAGCACTTTGGCAGGGTTCCTATTGCTAAAAAAAGGACCAAATATTTCATCCCTTAGTAAAACATATTTGATTCTATACTTTAATGTTTTCGAAAACACTCATCCTTTTTTTTTGAGTTTTATTTTCCTTTTTTGTGGAACGAAAATACTGAGAATGTGTTTCTAAAAATGGATTGTATTTTCAACGCAGTTTATACTATTTTTCATTATTTTTATGAAACCAATTTTTTTGAAATGTATAACTTTCAGTTCCGTATATTTTGTTGACATCTTTTTAACATATTTTTCGTAAATTAACAGAGTTATGCATGTTTCGAAAGGAAGTGTGTTACACTTCTTATCCAAAGTTTTTCAACAGTCAATTTGTCATTTGTTTTCTTTTGAAGTTGAACTTTTGTTTCCTTTATCAAAAGTTAAGATTATCAAACATTAACTATAATTATCAAGATTTATTTCAATGTTTCCTATTTTAAATATTATTTAGAACCCTTGTAAATGAAATATCAAGTAAGGAACGTACTTTGAAAACTAACCATAGTATTTATTACTATCTCAAGATCAAGTATTTCATTGTATTCATAAAATTAGAAAAAAGTTATTATTACTGGATGCAATAACATTATTTAGAGCTTCATTTAAAATAGTAACATTATAGCTTATAATCAACGTATTGTTCCAAATAATCAGCAATATAATGAGATTCCATAGACCGTAAACTTGGAATGTTAGTTGGAACTAGTCACAAAGACTATTTTACTTTTGAGATTGTTTGGAGTTAATAATTTTACATTCCCTCACCATAAAAAACGTAGTGGTTGACTTAATGTGCTAAGACCAGTGAGGTCTGAAGCGAATAATTAGTATAATCAAACACTAGAAATTTGACAGTCATATAATGCAAGGTGTATGATAGATATATCCCAAAAATTGCGTGTTCAAACTTGCTATAGTATGTATTATGTTACATATTTGATATGTTGTTTGCGATGCTATGTGCATATTATTCATGTACTTTTCTACATTTTTAATCACTTGTGAAGCGTAAGTTCTCTTATTGTAGTAACTTACAAAGAAAAGTAGGATTTCATTTATCTTGGGACGTATGCTGGATCTCCAAAAATAGTACAGCAAAATTTGTCATTGATGGGATACGGCAGGCAAAAGATCAACTGTATTACTTATACTTACAATATTTTAATGAAGTTGTGCTTTTTCTTGCTTTCTTGAACCCATCGCTTGGTCCTTAAATAACTAGAAATATAGTTATTTTGTGAAATGGAACAAAATTTCAGTAAGTAAGAGCTGATGATAGGCTTGGAGTAGGATGAAAGCCCATATTGTCTGAAACACTGACTCTCAGCAAGTTTCAGTGCAATTTTTTATTGGCTACATGCTATTTGTTACAAGGCGTAAACTATATCTGATTAAAAACTGAACTAATCCCTACCTAGAAATGTCAATATTCTTACAATAATTTGACAACATTTCCAGATATTGGAATATCATGTACCCAAATAGCAATATTATTGGCCAGTTTTATTTCACTAGATCAAAATCATTAGTGAAAGGTTTGAGAACCAAACATGTAAATGATGTGGCCCTCTAATTGATTGACCTTGAATTAATCCCATTTTATGTTTGTTTTGAAAAGCCTCCAATTTCGAGAGACTGAAACATCAATTCGTGCTCAAATACTTTACCTGCAGCATTTTTTTCACTTACAAATAATTATCAATACACCAAGACAAAACATCTCTTTACATTTAACTTCCGGAGAATCATGTTATTGATACATGTCAGAGAGAAAACAAGGAATAAAAAATTAAAATTTCCTTAATTTATTTTATAGCTATATATATATATATTTAATATATTAGAAATACTTTACCCAAACTCATATTTTAAATAAAAATGAGTCTATATAGTTTGTCTTTTATCAGAACAAAGTAAATAAGTAGATAAATAGCTTTACCTGCGAAGGCAAGGTTTTTGAGGTCAGGGTAATATTGGTTGCACATATTGAATTTGATTATTTAATGCATTATTTTCTAATGTTCAGTTATTCCAATTTGAGTGATTCTGAATTTATGATTTTTTATCACGATTACCCTCGAGCTTCTTACAATTTTATTCCCGACAGCTGTCTTTTTCTTCCTCAACTGGGACTCGATAATTTAATAAGGAAAACTGTGCTTTAAGATGGTGAATTCAATTTTGAAAAGGAGGAATTTTTAGACAGTTTTCGGTGTGAATCTGAGAATGACAAAACAAACCTGTTGTTAGAAATACTAATCGTCCAAAATATTTTTGTTCACTAACATAAAGAGAATCATGATAAAGTTATTTTTAATCATCACATTTTATTGCATATTTTAATTGATAATCCATTTATAAATAAAAAAGTAATTGAATTTGTTCTGCAACATAACACTTTCACTTATTATTATGATATTTTTACCACATCACATAGTATATACAAATATTTTGTAATTTAAACATATTCTACATTTTCATGAATAATGTTGACAAATTTATACAAAGTGAAACTATGTGTTTTTTATGGCTTGTATTGATTGTCTTAATTATTGCAGATGCTTCGGCTGATGTATTCAGAAATTTATGGAAATAGCTTCTTATAATATTAATTATCTTATAATATTAACTTATTATAATATAATATTAAGAATAAATATTAATAGTATATAATTATATTTGCAGTAAAGTCTTATTTATGATCTTACTAAATATCTTTTATTTACTACTTTCTTAAATTTCTGCCTGGCGTAATTATGTTGCAAAGATTAGAAAAGCGGGTTTGTCATCATTAGGTACAGAAATTTATTTGCTTTTATTTTACTTTGATTTTATTATATATATATATATATATATATATATATATATATATATATATATATATATATATATATATATATATATATAGTATTTTAATAGCTATCAAGAAAAGAAATTCAAGATTATTTTTATATCTAGGATACGTGATCTTTCTTTTTAGTAATTAATTATTACAGACCGAAATAGATATTTGTTTATGGTAAATAATTAAACATTTTTTGCTTCCTGGAATAAAAATTTAAAAACTATTTTTGACATCTCAATATTTTTAAATTGCTTTTGAGTATTCATATTTTTAATTCAATGTCTATGGAAAAAATGTTGCAAAACTTTGTTTAAATATATCCTTTTCCTTTTCAACCTGATTTTAACTAATACTAACAAGCCACTTTATAAAAAATTGAATAAAGCTCTGAATTATTTTATTGAATTCAATTTGAAAATTTTTATCTTAAAATCATTATATTAGAAGAATGTCATGAGAAGAATTACACGAGAGAGAAAAATTTTAGGAAGACGACAACTGTTTGTAGTCTTTCCGTTTAATTGCTTCAAATATACTAAAACAAAACTCATTCTTATTCAATATTTATCATAATAAATTTTAAAATTTGTCATCATTTCCAAGTTACTTATATCAAATATGCATTTTTTCATCCTTTAGTTTATTTTGAAGACTACAAATTATATAAGCTTTGCAACAAAGTGCTTGTAAAATTCAATAAGCTTTGCAAGAAAGTACTTATACCTGATCATTGGGAATATGTGTACAGGGGGCATTATAAAATTCAAAACCAAAAGGGAAATCAGGGTCAAAAGTAAAAATAGTGATGTACATTAATGCTTGAGTCATCATATAGTTTAGCATATTAAAACTAGTGACTATGTATATTTAATAGATATTGTTCTTGCCAAAAATGATTTGGTGGTTATTAACTTCATGTAGGTATTAATCTCATAATTCCCTCTTTATGAATAAAATAATTTTTTTATATTTTTAAGATTTTCGTTACTTTGTTTCACATAACTATTTTTCTTTCCTTATTCGAGTATATTTGATTCAATTGCTGAAAACAACATTTTCCACTAAAGATTTTCTGTAGTACACAACTGTGCGTGGAAAGGGGAACTAAATATATATAAATATTTAAGAACAACATGTAAATCTTACCATAAGCTGTTCAACAATTTAAATTCTCCAAATATCCTACAGCAAGGTAAAAATTAAAATGCTATTATAGTATTAATAATGGAATGATAAAAAAAGTCATCTCGATAAATATTAGATGATACTCATTTCCTACCCTTGTAAATCATAGTAAATACAAAATATAACTACTTTTATGACTATTATAACGATCATGCAATGTTACATTTCCTTTACTAAATGTATTAGTTTCAAAAATCAAACTTAAAAAATCCAAAAAACAGTAGCTGTTTAGAATTAATTACTTATTATTACTTCTGAAAATTTTATTAAACAAAGTAAATTTGAGAGCAGCAATTATAAAAGTTAATAATTTAATATTTCCCAATATATTAGGCAAGTATTTAATATTATAAATGAACTATTACTATTAGTTTATCTAAAAAGAATTAACACATTATTTTTTCAAATAAAAATTAAAATTAAATTATAAATTTAATGTTATATTCTTTGAAAAATATTCATATTTGCTATAAAAGGGAGTCATATTTAATACTAAGGATAATAATTACAAAATTTTTCATACTTATTAAAAATATTCTAAGTGGAGATATAAAATAATTTTTTCTCAAATACTATATTTTATGAGGAATGGCTAGCGTGTTCAGTTAACTATTCCTCAGTTGTTAGTAGCAGAAGCAAGCTTACTATCACAAAATATTCAAAATAAGTTATCCCAAAAGTGATATTAAGTTAACATTTCATCATAGTAAATCTTTGAACGCAATCCATTCATTATTCCTATACTGAAAAAATTTTTCAGAATAAAAAATTTCTTTCATTTTAGGAAGTTAACTCTGTAAATTACTTTATGTTTGGAAAATGAATTTCCTTGGAAACTTTAAGGCTTATCGTAAGTGCAGAAGAATACTTCAAAACTAAGATTGCTTTTTGAATAATCCGTATTTCTAGAAATTCTCGTAAAAGAAAGATTTAAATTATTAATATCGCATATTTTATGTAACTTTAAAATTTTCTAGAAAGTAGAGAATTTCATAGGAACTTATCAATTCATTTCCCTTTTATCACTTATATTTGATATGTTAGTTTAGGCAAACACAATGGCAATCTTCTAAACTTATGACGAAGTTCTGAAAAAAAATTAAAAACTTTTATAGAACAAACTTTCATTAAAGCGTTTTATCTTTAAAATTGAAATATATATTTTTTAAATTTTTGAGACACAGTTCACAATACAGATAAATGTTCATAAAAAAGGCTTATGATGAGATTTCAAATATATGAATTATTAAAGTACATAAATTATACAAACTATTTTTAACTTCATTTTCTGGAAAACTTTTTGAATAATTTGAATACAAAAAATTTCAAAACTGGAAAATCTTACTGCATTTTCAAAGCTTTTTTTATGTCCCCCAAATGGTTTTTGAGAAGTACTTTTCCTTGATAGTGAACCATATTCACTTCTGACAAGATAGGAAACCCTGAAAACTCCCAAGCACCCACACAGACAAAAGTACAGGCAAAAATCAGAAGTATAACATCCACCTCTATTTATTCAACAGTGGGTGCGATTCTAAGAAATATGTCTTACTACAATATATTATTCTACTTCAATGATAATACATTGCAGCAACAGCCTTATATGACTTATTTAAAGTTGTCTTAAATAGGTATGAGGAAAAATTAACTATTTTATTTTTGTACACACATCGTTAATTTTTATATAAGGAATTTCTAAGATTTAACTATTGTAATTGCAACATACTAAGAAACATTTTTTTCAGTCTTTGAAGCATGTGTAATACTTTCCCTATTCTGACAGTTTTGAAACATTATGACAAAATAAAACCATAACTTTCACTTTAAATCAATTATAAAAATTTCAGTTTGAAATTAGATACGAAGTAAAAATGAAACAATGTATAACCAACATAGTTAAAACTCGAAAACTATTATGAATTTTAATCATAAATATCCTCAATATAATAAATATTTTACTTATTTTGCATTATAACTTTAAAATTCTTATAAATATTATTAATTTGTTTGACTGTGCAAATGAGAAATTTGCATTTTATATTTTACTATAATTAAATAGCAAACATTTCATTTACATGTCAAAAAGGATTTGGCTTGGAAGGTTAAAGGTAATTATTAAAATATTAAATAAGTTTTAACTTTCGCATGAGTACACATTTCGAAATTTCTACATTAAAGACACACTTTTATTTAAATATAACTCCCCTATCATAAAAATGAAAGCAGTGAATAAGTAAATTTGCATATAGCCAACAGTATTCAAATATAATTATTAAAATCTTAAATAAAGTGCTTATGTCAGTACAAATAAAAAATATACGAAGATGCTTGCAGGCTGTCAATTTTCTGTTAGTATTTTATCCAAAGGAAATTGATTATTAATTTAAAAATTCTGAAGTTTAATGATCAAGATATTTATGAGCATTCATGAATATTTTTAAACTCTGTCAATTTTCGTTTCATAAATTTACTGTGGAAAAATTCATCCTTTCTAGAATAATTTAATATTCTCTACAAATTTAAAGAGTTTCCTTTCAATGATCTATGCAAAGACTGAAACTTTCTTTATTTTCGATCGACTTCTTGCATGACTGTTCAAGATCTAATATTTTTGTGTAAATTTATAACGAATGTGAAACTAAATATTTCACTGACTTCCATTCTGTGAAATAAATAATATACAATAAAAAATTTAGTGATGTGTTATATATATATTTAACTTTATTTTATTTTATAAAACAAGTATAATCATTATTTGCCATTTAAAGGCTAATTATAAATGTTTATTGATTAATAGTTAAAGAATTTGCTATCTTAAAACCAATTTAAAATTATGTGAAAAAATACAAATGTATATTTATGGATTTCAATTTGTTTGATTATATCTTATTTAAATTTAAAGCTCATTTTGGTATGTAAAATGTCAGTTTAGTACAAAAAAATTATTATTTACCTTAAATGTAATTTTGGAATTAAATATCATTATACACTTAATATATTAACTTGTATGCTAATTTTTGTAATCAATGAAGATAATATTATGTAATCAAAGAACGTGATTATCAAATCGTGGATGATAATTATCAAATAAAATAAGGTATTTTATTGAATTGTAAATAAATATGCATATTATAATCCATAAATAAGACAATCATTCATAATAGAGTTGCAGTAAATAAATTACTGTTAAAGATATTTTCCAAGATTCTATACTTTTATCCACTTGAAAAGTTTTCCATCTCAAAATAATTTCGCAATTTTATTAATGATCAAAGGAGAATGTACCAGATGACATATTTTTCTTTTATTCCTTCTAGCTAAACTTTTCAAATCTTGCAGTATCCCTTTTATACTAAAAAATTATAAAATTTAAAGAATAAAAATTAGTTTAATGTATCAATATTCTTTCATTTTATTTAAAATAAATTTGAATTTTGTTACACATTTTTACTTTTATTTCATTAAATTAAAGCTAATTCTTTCTCATTCTTTATATTTTACCTGGAATTAAAAATTGTTTGTGTGTAGACATGCAAAGAAAAAGTGCAGTAATATTAGGTAGATGTAAGTAGAAAAAACTTTTTTAAAATGGATTTAACACACACATCTTATGCCGAAAAATAAAATTTATTAAAAACATTTTAGCATTAGAACTAGATCAAATTTATAACAACAACAGTGACCTGTATGACCGTTTACTTGCCACTGGTCATATTCTGAAGTATGCATCGAAAATATACAGCGCATTTATTTTTATCATCAACTAATCTAATTTTTTTCTATCCGAAACATAATCATCCACTCAAAATAAACATAACAAGGAAAATAAAGTTTCAGTGTTAGATGATTCCAGAAGTCAAACTTTCTAAAGATGGCAATAATCAAATGCCCTGGTGTTTATAAAAACTCCAGATTTTTTGCTTACTGAATCAATGAATAATCAATTATGTGCATCATTCATCATATTTCTTAAGTTGTGGCTGATTAGCATGATCGAAATTTTGATTTAATATAGCAAATATTAAATTAATTCTAATTCCATTTTTTTATTTAAATGCTGGACATTGGAAAGTAAAAATGATTTGGCTTTTATCAAGTAAAGCTGTAGGTTTGAATCATAAACCAGATAAAAATATGGAAGAGTTACATTTCTCATGACAATGTTTAAAATTGTAACATTACAGTTTATGTTGAATTCGTGTGTATTTTTGTAACCCAATTTACTATTCTATATAAAATAAAATTTATACAAATAAATTTACTAACTTAAAATAAATTTATTATACAACAATAATTCTTAAAAATATCTCATTTTTGATTTCGGATTTATTTACAAGTTTTTAATTCGAGGTATTTTTCTGCATTGATAAGAAAGGCTTGTTCAAAATTTTTAAACTATGATCTTATTATGGTTTCACTTAATGGACAAGTCTCAGAATTATTTTAAAATATGTTTCTATAGTATAGAGTGCTTATTCTTCCAAAATGTCGTCATAAAGAATTTAATATTTTAAAATATACATGTAAGAAACTTATTCTTAAATAAATACAAAACTCTAGCAAATTTTAACTTGTGAATTGTTAAATAGGATTTTGACAATCGAAGCTTTAGATCTTGAATGCATATTTATGCTGTTCTGTTTCTAGTATAAGGTATTAAATAACAAATTTTTCAATTTATTAATATGATAAATTTTTTTTACCAAAATTTTAATAGAAGAATTTTTTATTTTACTTTTCTTTTGTATAAATTAATGTGTGTTTAAATCTCTTATTTGTGATTTTATGAAATTATTATGTTTTTCGTAAATTTAGTATGCTCTTTGCTAAATCGAATTGTAAATTTGAAATATTTTTATGATAATAAATTATACAAATCTATGTTTTATTTAAATTTTAAAGTAATATGTATCTCTATTTTATTTATAAAAAAAGAATTTTTTTCATGGAAAAATTTTTAATTTAAATTAACGCTTTTATTATAGCGATGGTTAAAATTACTCACGCATATTACTAATTTTTCATAAATTTATAATGCTTATTTTAATCTTTTATTTAACATTTTAAACTAAAAATACCATTTATAATTAATTTTCTAATACATTATTTATATAAGTACCACTTAAAAAATTTCAAACAAATGTAAGGTTTTGTTGATTTTTAAAATTTCTATTTACCATTATGTTATTATTCGATTCTCTATAAAATACTTTATTGTTATTTACATATAGTTCTTCTATATTTTTTGCTCATTTCCAAGCACAAAGCTCCATTCATAAGTTTAAAATGTAATTTTAAATATATGGATATATATTTCTATAACATTTTTGTGTAACTATTGACTTTTTTAAATGAGGGAAAATTGTTTAGGAATCAATGCATATTTATTTAAGAACTGTATAGTTTGTGTTTAAAAATTACATTTATTTTCAAATTGTGGTAATAATAGCAAATCAAAATATTTTCAAATACCGTTGGTGCATAAGCATAGAATTTTTCTAGCATATAAAAATTGCATATTTACACTTTTATTAGCTGAAGTACTAATTTTTTATTCCAATCAGTATATGGTTGAAAATTTTGATTTATTAAATTCTTTATATTATGCAAATTTCTTAGTTTTAATTATATACTTTTTTTAAATATTAATATATTATTTATAATATGAATAATGTGAAAATTACTATACAACGAATCATTTTGTACATTTTTTGTTTCTTTGCTGCCAGCAGTCTGTAAGGTGATATTTATTTCCTTTTCCCCGAATTTTTTATTTGTGTACTTGTATTATAATTTTAGTTACAGAATTATCAATCAATGCCAATTTAGGTTACATCTTCAGATATTCTATGAATAATACAGTATCTGAGTATCTATCCTAGATTAGCATTACTAAATGGTTATGTAAAAATAGAATAATTCTAATGTAAAATTCATCCTTTAAATAAATTAATAATTTTATTAATATTTAAAACTATATAAATGGCTAGAAAATAATGCCTGAATATAGTTTCATTGAAGTGTAAGTGAATATATTTAGACGTAAACTTCTATTTATTAAAATAGTTTTGAATATTAATAAAATTATTGATTTCTTTGTTGCATGATTTTTAACTCAAAATTACTTTATCATCAATTATATATATAAAATATCAAATACAAACATATAAACAAAAAAATATCCATTAAAGTTCTGATTATGCAAATTGTTAATCAATCAGCTTATATCCTTGTTATATTTCTATATTTCTGATCATACTCACAAATAATATTTTAAAATATTTTGAATTAATAAATTAACTGAAGATTTGAACTTTTACTGTCCGTACACTTTATTTATCTTGTACCAAGATAAAAAGTACTCAAGACAAAAATGTATTAAATCATGAATAAATAGTTATTCAAAATAATCTTTTATTCTGCCGATTAAATATGCTTAATATTTGTTTAGAAATACAGTTCAATAAAACTTACTATATAATTCTCTCCTTTTTGCTGATGGGTACTAACAAAACAATTTCCGCACTGAGAAGTTAAAGAAGAAAGTACAACTCCAAAATTATATCCTCTAATTCCACAAAATATATGATTGCATGTACGTGAATAGTGATGTTTATATATTAAATAATTTCCATCAGAAATAAGATGCTCACTAATAATCTAAGAGTATAAATATGACGTGATTATATTTTGAATTTCCAAGCAAAGCCTCAAGGATACAAACATTTAATTCTCATCTCAATGTGTGTTTCAATGTATTATCTTCTCTAATACATGCATACTGATTCTCGCCTTATATATTAGTAGGGAATACCAATGAGAGAAATGTGAGAATAACTCGGGGAATTTACATTTCAAATCCCTCAGTAATTCAAGCAGTGATAGCATTATCATTTCGAATTTAACTAATTGCATCTATGATATTTCATTAAAATAATGAGAAAAATAAAGAAAATTGCCTTGCACAGCAATTTAGCATTTAAATGATAATAATATTATTGCCGAATTTTATTCTATTATTTGCTTGAGCATTTTTGAAAGTATGTTCCACAAGAGAATTAATTCACTCCATTTCAGCCAAGACGATTGTTTTAGTCACACAATTCTCATATTCTTAAAAAGTTTCTTTTGTGGAAATGTTACAACAGTGTTTGAATTTTCTTAAGAAATTTTAAGTCCAAGTAGATTGCACATTTATATTTACTTAAGTGTATTCAATTTCACACAAAAGTGGGTTTTGTGGCAATTAAACTCAACTATCTGAATATTTATCAAAAAGAATCTGAGACATACAAAAGCTTATTTTAAGTTCATCTAACAGGTATACTCTGAAGTATATATATATATATATATATATATATATATATATATATATATATATATACTCTGAAATATAAATATTTCGTTCTTTCTACATTAACTAAAAGGATCCTTTGTAAAAATAAGAGCAACTCATGATATTAGTATAAAATTAATGATGACTCTGCTAATAAGCTTGGTTATGATTTCCATTGAGTTCTTAATAAAATTTCAAAGGACTGCATATCACTAATATTTTATATTTTATTCAGCATTTATTTCCGAATAGTATTGGCAGAAAATGTCTGCTCGCAAACACACTGTAAACATTCTTCAAAGAATAAAAGTACATTATAGTGACAACATTAATTCATTTTTTATAAAATACTTTCTTTTAACAATCCCCTAAATATCAGTAATAATTTCAGAAATATAACAAGCATTGTTTCAAAGTAATAATAATAACAATTAAGCATTACTTAAAAAGCAGTCAGAAAAAAATTGTTCACAGGTGAGAAATGTTTTTAAGAAGTATCCTCCATGGACTGTCAATTAATCTAATAATGTCTGGTTGGAAAACCTATATATCTAAGAACCTCTTCCAATCATTTAAGTATAGCGTAAATTAGTTTGGTGGTTTCTTTTGAGGAAATATTATTCCATTCCATTATAATTACTCTTTTTAGCATATTTTTGATATCATGTTATGTTTCCAAATGTTGCGTTACATTAAGTCACCTAAATGTTTCATGAGTTTTAAGTCTGGTGATTCTGGAGGAGTACGCAACTGATATTTGATATTGCATAACAGCCAGAGCTTTACTATGTGGGCAGAGTGTTTGGCATCATTGTCTTGTTGAAAACAAAAGTCATCTCCAGAGCTCAAATTTTGTTCACTATGTTTCAAATTTTCTTTTTATATACCTAGATATTCCATATCATCTAATGGGGAGTCTATAAAAGTTAATCATAAAATACACTTTCTGCCATGCACCCTCAAATTATTACGCTACCTCTACATTGTTTAACTGTGGTCGCAAAATCTTGCTTCTTAATAGCCGTACCTTGTGCGGCTATTAAGATACATAACTTGATATACATAACTTGCTTTCATCAACAAATATAACTTTATCAAAAAACTCAGAAAGCCTATTACATACTTACTTTCAGAAGCTAAGTGTTTTTCCTTATCAGCAGTTTAAATACATGGCTGACCACGAGCTACACGGCCATGATAGTCATATTTATTTTTTTAGAATTTATTGAATAGTATGTTCATTAAGATATTTTTTAAACCTTTCTTTAATGTAAATTTTATTGATATTGGAGACAATAGTGCTATTTGAGATGCAGTAATCTTTGGATTTAACGTAAGGATTTCAGGATGCCTATCTTTTCTCGTAAAGTCACCTTAAAACGGTTGGTTAATCCGAGGCTTTAAAATAACAGATTTTAATAACTTCTAATTATTGATTACTCTTTGGATGGAAGAATGAGTTCTTCCAACAATCTTTCCAATTGCTCGAACAGTTTTACCTTCATACCTTTGTCTTAAGATGAATTTCTTTTTGCACGGAACAATCTCCTTTCCTTTAGAATTTTAAATCTTTTTGTTTGCTAGAACTAATGTATCATATCAACAATGTTTACTTATTCTATTTATTGTATTGCCACCAGAGTTTAAATGAATAATTAGTGAAAAATAAATGCAGACAATATTTTATTTACAACAAGCTCAAGAAGGCTAAAAAAAATAAGATTAATTTGCAAATATATTTGTAATTCGTACCTGTACGCAAACTTTTTCTGATAACTTCTTTGCATAATTCTTAGTTATTATTATTATTTTTAAACTATCAATAACATATTTCTGAAATTGTTACTGATATTTAAGAAATTGTTAAGGAAAAGCTTCATATATAAAAATAGAATTATTATTGACCATTTAATGTACATTTATTCTCCGTAGAATGTTCACTGTGCTTTTGTACGCAGACATCTTCTGATAAGTTTGTTTTTGTGTGTGTGTGTGTGTGTGTGTGTGTGTGTGTGTGTGTGTGTGTGTGTGTGTGTGTGTGTGTGTGTGTGTGTGTGTGTGTGTGTGTGTGTGTGTGTGTGTGTGTGTGTGTGTGTGTGTGTGTGTGTGTGTGTGTGTTTGCGCGCGCGCAGTAAAACAGAAAATTACTTTTAACAGTTAATTATCAAAGCACTTTCTTGACAATTAAAATATCGGTAGCTAAGTTAAATAATGCAAAAAACTTTTTGAGATATTTTTTTTTCATAATTCTACGAAAAAGCATTGATACATTTAATTAACGAAAGAGTTTATGTAACGGATGAATTCATCAGATAAAAAAAATTATGAAATTCATTTAAAAAGTGTGTTTTCATTTGCATTTGAATTGCAGCTGTTTATTCCAGACTTGTAACGCAATGCTCACGAGTAAATGTTTTTTTCATTTTAATTTAAAGCTCTTCCAGCTATCTCTTAAAATGTTAAGATGTTTTTTTTTTAAAAAATGTAAAATAAAATTTCATCTTGCAAAGAAATTCATTTTATTTTTAATATTTTTGTTTTATCTAATTGAGGTTACTTTTAATTTTAAATTATATTTCCTTTATAAGCAAAACAAATTTAAGCCGTTTATTATATTACTAATTTCCTGAATTTTTTTTTTTATCGTGCTCTAATTAAATAAAAAAATAACATTAAACTTGTATTAAAATATAGTCAGAATTTGATGATGAAAGCTTTTATTTAAAAATATAATGAATTATACGTTTTTAAAGACTAGATAATTCTATGAAAATTATTAAAATAATTTTGTTATACATGTATTTAAATCTGTTTTGCAAGATTATATTTAAATTAATCTGTACAAAATACATGAGAAATATTTTAGTAATATATGTGATTGTAGTGAAAATATTTGAAGACTTATTTTAGAATCCATAGTATATGTTATAAACAAAATAAAATCATACCTTCTAAAATGCTCTTAATATTTCCTCGAAATTAACAAACACACGCAATCAGAAATTTATCTATAAATATTTTAATTTAATATCATTACATTCATTCAGATTTACATTGTTGTTACTAATGACGCTTGGACAAGCCAAGCTCATTATTCCTCGGCTATGGAATTTAAATCAATTGAGGGCGTCTTTCTTTTAATCAGAGCATTATAAAGGTGAAAGTATAACTTTAGCCCCTCAAATCCTCCGATAGATGGCAACACCCAGAGGATCTACTCTCAAATTTGACATTCTACTGAAGGGGGAGTGAATTGCTCCAGACCATTACACCCATGGTAACTGCTCTACGACCGACCACAGGACTTTCGATTCCACATATTTAACGAGCACGTATATCACATGTACTCGGTGGGTCTTAGGCGGCATTGGGAATCGAACCCCACCCTTCCGGATGGAAGGCTGATACCCTAACCAATAGGCTGCCATGGCCCCTCAGTTTTACGTAACTTTTTTTAATATTAAGTATAAGAGTATTTATCAAATATTAAATATTTGATATAATCTAAAATTGCATTATATATGTAAGGCAAAATTTCTTATTTTATATTGAAACCTTGGTTTTGTTTCACGTCAGTTTTAATAAAGAGGGATCTTTATTATTAATATTTTTTGCATAGTAATTTTCAATATATATATATATATATATATATATATATATATATATATATATATATAAGTATTGTATATTTATGTACACAAAACTACATCAAAAAGCTATTTGGATATCTGAAAATATCAGTGTTTTGTTAAATATACAGAGAAACATCTGACAAATTATGTAATATCCAAAAATGAAATAGAATATTCTACATCATGTTTTTCAGTTTTTCAACCCAAAGCTCACATAAATACAGAAAAATATGGGAATTTTAAAGAAAAAACGTTTTTTCCCTCTCTGTAATATGATAAATTCAAATTAGTTTGTAAGTATAGCTGTAAAAATGGACTGAAGTATTTACGATTTCAAAATTGAACATCTATTTTTAGAATATTTTATTTTTAAAAGTTCAAATGATGTTGAATTAATTTATTTTATACTTGCGGAATTCTTTGCTAAATTGATTATCATTGTTCACAATTTTAGTAAAATTATATAGATGTAATTATACTAAAGTATTCTTGTTTTAAAAAAACACCATTTTTTTCAGTAATTAAAACTCACAGGTGAATATTAAGTTGTTGAAAAACAATTTTTTTTTTTATTTTGTGGTAACTTATAATAGTTATGATATGTAGTTATATAAGTGTCTCGTAAAGTACCAGTCATATAATTTTAAATATATTAATCTTGGTAAGGTGACATTGTGCACTAAAAATTTCTTTTACTGTTTTTCGTTTAGTCCATTTAGTTGGGAGAAAATTCGGTACATTTTACAGTTTTTAAATGAGAAAGACTAAAATGCAAACCAGACGGCTGAAAATGTAGATAGAGTTTATGGTCTTCATACCGCAACAGCCAATTACATGCAATTTTGCTTTGCCTATTTCGTTCTGGTATTTTTCATTTATAAAGGCACCTCACGCAGTAAAGCCCGTCGGCCAAAATGACGATAAAATCACGATAAGAAATGTTCGAATTTGATGGGTGTGTTAGCAATCGAAACATTACCCAAGAGCTAAAGATCTACCATAAAACAGTTTTAAAAACATTTGCACAAAGCAAATCAGAAACATGCTAAAAAAATTGTTGAATATTCCACAGAGTTAACTAGAGAAATATTCCACAGAATGCTGAATTGAGTAGAAAATGTCTCCTATACTTGAATTATCATGATGTACCCATTATGCCTCATCTATTAAGGTTTCTTTGGAAATATCTATATAAGTACTTTTCATTACATCATTCTTATATAATTTTTCACCCTTAAAGACAGGATTTCATAAATAATGTTTCTTCTTTTGAGAGAATAATCTATAGAGTAAGATAACTATGTAGTGTAGAAAAATTAAGTTAAATTTTCAGGCTGGAAAAACTATTATTAAATTTCTAAAATGCATATATACAGATAATTGTGTCATTTTATCACCTTTGTTGTGTGTTTCAAAGCAATAAATTTTAGGTAAACTTTGCATAAGATCCTATAATTTGATTCACATCCAATTAAGTTTAAAATTAATTGAAATTTGGACAAAATTATTCTGAGGTAAATTTAATATTTTCTCACAAGCCATATGCTTTGGAGAAAAGTAACTTATAGATATGGCCAAAATGATTTCAATTTGTATTGATTATCAATTAAAGGACTATTGCAGCTTTAGTTTATTTATTTTATTTTTCAAAATGTATCATATTATTATCTTAATAATCACTAAACATAAATTCAAACTTATGATATAAATTCTTGCAAATATATATCCTCGTTGTGCAATAAAGGACACACTTTTCTAAAATTATGATTTATCCCAGAAAACACAGTAATGACGGTTACTATAAGGGCCTAAATTAGCTTGTCGATCTAGTGGTATTGCCAGTAATCTAGCCACTAGTATCGTCCCAGAATCGGAGTGATACCGACAAGCGGTACCACTACCTGAAAAAAACATGTCCGCTCGAAGCAAATATGGGCCAAAATTATGGCGCCGCCTTGAACGGTGCCGTAATTTTGAACGGTGCCAAAGCCGACATGACCACTTCTCCGATATTTTACCAATATCATTCCATATTTGGACCGAATTTTTTTCAATAAAAAGCTCAGCGTCGGTAAACATTAAATGACCGAGATTGCTACATTACTTACGCTGTTTATACATGTTGCATTTAAGATTTCGTCTAAAATAGCTATCTCATGCATTACAGAAAAAATTATCTAAAAGAAATTTCATTTACTGCCTTAATATTATTTAACAGTTGCACACAGAAAAATTTTAATGGTTATTAAATATTAGCAATATTTATAAAATAAGTATTTCAAATATATATTCGATTATATCTATTAAACTGAAATCAAAAATTTAACATCTTCAGAAGAGCTTATACACATGAGAAAGCTGTTGGACACAAAAAATTATTTTTAAAAGAATCAAAATGTATATTCAAAATATTTTTGGTTGTTGTTATTTATGACACTTGGACAAGTCAAGCTCACTATCCCGTTGTCTATGCAAATTTAAGTCAGAAGGGTGCGTTTTCGCTCTTAACCTGAGTACCACGAAGCACGGTACGCCTATGCTTTAAACTCCTCCAATAGATGACACCACCAGAGGATCCACTCTCTCAATTTTAACAATGATCTGAATGGGGATTAAATTTTCGCTAGACCCTTACACACAGGGCAAATGCTCAACGACCAACCACAACACTTTCGATTCCAAAGATTTAACGAGTACGTATATCACATGTACTCGGTGGGTCTTTAGCGGCATTAGGAATTGACCACTAGGTTAGCTCGTCCCTAAAATAATTTTCATAGTTGAGAAATAAGTTTCCTTGTTAAACTAAGTTCTTATCGTTCAAAATATTTGCTTATTAAAAAAAATTTAAATAAAAATTATTTAAATATTTTTTATTAAATAACTATTCCACAATAGCAGAAATAAAACATTTTTTCAATGATCAGTGCGAATATTAAATACAATATTGAGACAAAGAACTCTCATATATCAAATAGTTTTAATAACTTGAATTTCTAATTTCTTTTTTGTTGCATTTATGACAGTGAGATCCTGAATTCAGGGAAAATTCGATGGTGCCACTAACTTTAATAATTCTGCATAAGGCCGATATCGCATATGATATTCGGCCCAGAATAGGAAAGCATGTATCAGACCTATATCGACAGACGATATTAGGAAATTCCAGACAGTTAGCCGCATTAGGACCAATATTTGTTTCCGATAACATTAAAATACAAAGTTTTGATGTCGCTTACCGATATGGAACCGTTATCATTCCGAAATCAGCTTACGAATACCGACTCACACAAAATACTGCTGATATCGGCCCATTAAGACGCCGATAGGCTTTTGTTTGCTAGAGTGATATTATATTTCACTTAATTTTTATTTAAAAATAAGTATATTTATAAAGATACAATTTTCAAATAACTTTATGAAGCGTGCATTAGTTTTTTTTTTCTTTCTAAAGCACTTATCAGTTAAAAATGTTAAGAAAAAATTTAATCTCTTAAGTTTCACTTAAGAGATTAAATTTTTTCTTAACATTTTTATTCTTTGCACTTTATTTGCTACAGTTTGCTTTATAATTTCAAGAAACAGAAAAATGTATGAACATGAAACATTATTTCTATGATTACGAGTATATTTCATGGAAAAAGTTAGTGATCTTGATGGCTTTGATATAATCAAGAAGCGTATTTAGTGGTGTATCATACCATCATTCCAAATGATTAGCCAATATGATGATGTCGAAATCTTGCTGATAATGAACGTTCTCTATGATATCGTCAAACACGGACAGGACTATAATGATTATAAAAAGAATTAGGATCTATCTAAATACACCATGTCATGCCAGTCCTACATTTAGGTTCGTGAATGATCATATCATTAAAGATGTTCATGTCTATGATGTGATGTCAAGGGTAGCCGAATTCATTCTCACTGAGTAGACAGCTTATAATGTTGAAACCTGTACCTATTCAAACAGACAATTTTCATTTGCCCAAACGACCAAATTTTTGTCTCATTTTCTGTGGAGTTGTGTTCACGCCTGTCTTCTCGGTTGTTAATTATAAAAGACTTTTGAGATCCAACAGGACGCTCTGAATGACCACTCCTTATTTATTGATTGCATTTCTTGTTGACAGACATGTGATTTTAACCAAAGTAAACAATAATATTGCTATCCAATAAACTGCCCTATCCCGATATTATTATTATTATTATTTTAAAATTTTACCTATCAAAGTCAAAATTTCATTTTTAAGTATTTCTCTTTTTTATTCAAAGATGTTTTTATTTGACGAAGTAAATTTTTAAGCAACAGTGTTCAAACGTCATGAGAAACACCTTTTGCTTTTATTTTCTCATTTCAATCTATGTAAATATCATTAATCAGAATATTTCATGTGAAAACATGGCAAAGCTAATCATTTGCATTTCACAGAAACTTTATGTGGAGAAAATTTTATGTGTGAATCAGGGAATTTTTTGATGAACTAATTTTTACAGCTGTGGCGTATCGAAATAAGAAGCGATTCTGAGCTAATTATTTATTACATTTAAATAAACGCACCATCTACAAAAACACAATATTACACACAAAATTAGAAATAATCACATAAAAACTAAAGCGCCAAGTGTCTCTACCCATCCTTTTAGAAATCCACTCGCCAATTTCCTGGTTTTTCCTTTTACAAGCTTGAGATTTTCCCAAGTAGGAAGCAGAGATTCTTTACACTTCCAGAAAAAGTACCTTAATTAATCAGTAAATAAACTGCAAACATACTATATTATATTTCATGTAAAGTTTTTTGTTAAGATTAATAAGTATATTTATGTAAAACTACTCATTAGTTAAATAACTAATTTATAAAATAACTATTCAAATTTTAAAAAAAATATCCTAACAAAATAAACGTTTTAAGAAATAATCTTTATTTTACAGAATTTTCATTACTATTTTACAATATTTTTCATATTATAAGAAACATTTAACTAAATGTTAACAATCTTAGTTTATAAAAGTATTTAAAAACTATTTTCACTTTATTTCTTTCATTATTATAAAATAAAAATTTTCTAAGACTAATCAGTTTCCTTGTGATTTGCTAGATATATTTATATATATTTTAAGGTCTTCATATAATTGATATATGCCATAAAAAATAATTTGAGAATTTTTTAAATATTTCAGACAGTTAAACTTGAACCACCGACTCTATTCCCATTGTACATTCTTTGTTATTTTATACTTTAAGGATTATTAATTCATCAAATAAGACAATGACGAAATGCTTTACAATTAAATCCAGACGTAATGATCTGAGTTTGAACATTTAGAATATATTTTAAAATTATAAATTTATAATTTTTTAGAATATTTTTATTTGTGACCAGAAATTTGTATTTGAAATAAGGTTTGCAGTTCTGTCTCCTGGGATGTTCTATAAAGTTCTTTGCCCTTATTCTGTTACACAGCTGCAAACGAAACTGCGTTGATAATATAACAACCCTGGCACAGATAAGCAGCAAAAACCAGGAAAATTTTTCGCTGAATCCCTTAGAGGACATCTTCCGATGGTACATTTAATGTCCATAAGCGTTTTTTAGAAGCTGTTCGTATATGGTTACTTTTCTTGAGTTGAATGAGGAACACGAGATTTTTTTTCCTAGAAAGAAATTTTCGCTTATCACATCTAAAAATGTATTAAATCATACTTTCCTTTATATTTTTCTTTACGGAAGGAAACTTTAATAATTTTTATGCCTATTTTTCAAAAAAGAATTAGCAGTTTTCTGTTATTTAGTAGGAAAATGCATACATTAAAATATTAGTAATTTAATCTTGAGTAATCCTATTAAAGTCTACACAAAGTATAAGTATAAAACAGATTTCATAATATATATATATATATATATATATATATATATATATATATATATATATATATATATATATATATATATATATATAAATCCAAAATTAATATATATATCCTAAATTCAAGTAAAGTATTATTATATCTTAAGATATTAATATATCTTATTTAGGATTTGACATGTGTTTTATTTTTGTTGCAAAAACATATTTAAAGAGATTAAAATATATATATATATATAAATATATATATATATATATATATATATATATATATATATATATATATATATATATATATATAACATATATATATATTGTATATATATATAACATATGTATATATATATTAGATAATTGTATGATTGATTTTCATGTTTAAAATTTTGAATTGAGTTAGTTCTTTTAAATTGCTTAAGGGTACAAAAATGAATTTAAAATGAATCTTAAAAATTTAATTTAATATATCAACATAATATTTTATAAAACTTACTAAAACTAAATACATAATTTAATACTAACTCTCCTAGTTTTCAGTGAAAGCTTGGTGAGTTATAATAAATTATGCATTTATTGTCTTTATATTATTGTCGCCTACTTCATTTTTTTATTTTAATAAAAGTGAACGTATTTCTAACGTATTATTAACTTAAATTACTTTAATATCTTTATCTTCGGTGTATTTAATTCACAATACCTTGATTTTTAATCTCTTTAAATATGTTTTTCCAACAAAATAAAAACAGGTCATATTCTAAATAAGATATATTAATATCTTAAGATATAATAATACTTTACTTGAATTTTGGATAAAAATAAATAAATAAAAAAATTTATTCTTAGATTAAATAAAGTATTTAAAAGAGTTCTCAATTTCTAGTAAAAATAAATATATATATGCTTAGATTTATTAAGGTATTAAAAAGGGTGCTTAATTTCTAAGAAATATAGCAAACAAAAATCAATAGGTCAAAAAACTCATGAAATTTGCAATACGTAGGCAATTTAGAGCAATATTTTCAAACAGTTTTCTATGCAGCTCATTGCAAATTCATCGCATAATTAACTACCACGATATTCATATAAACTAAAACCAAGAATTTTTGAGGCAATTAACTTATATGGTTAATTTAAATAATTAGCTAAGAGGAGATATAATGTTCTTAACGACATTTATTTAAAATAAATTCTCTTTTATCACTTATTGGTCTCACGGGTAATATTCACAAATATAATATTATAAAATTAGCAAAAATGAAGAAATCGAAATTTTTCTACCTTTTTTTACCTTATTTGAAAATATACTCCCTCCTGTAGAAAATTAAGTTAATATTAGTTATTATTAAATTACTTAGCTAATATCAATGATTTATCAAACTAGACAGATTCAATGGGAAGTATAGAGTTTGATTTTGGTTTCCACACACATACACATATCTTACGTATTTCCCCATTTCCTCTTTAATATAAATGAAAAAACATAATACGTAAAAACAATTTTTAAAATTCTAAAAAAAGAATAGCATAAATTCATGCATTTGTGTTAATGAAGTAAAAGAAAGTGTAGTTTAAATTTGGTGCATTCTCAAATTTCTAAAAAGAAATATAAAAACATATTTGTCACATAATACCTTGAGAAATATGCATTATTTAAAAATGTAATTTATCCAATAGAAAAGTTTAGGTGTAATGGAAAAAACTCTGTTATAAGAAGTTAATAAATATATGAAAATGATTAGACATTTATTAGCTGAAATTAATGATTAATAATTTTTATTAATATCATATTTATGATTGTCTTCAAAATTTAGAATTAATGCATAAAATTATTTTAATAAAAATATATATTAATATTCTTAAATATAACAAATTATATTTAATTTTATTTTTTATGCAATTGATGTAAATTTTAATAAAATAAATTAATTCAAAGGATATATATTGGTTACACCTTTTTATAAGCGAAAATACTCCAAAGCTCATACACCGAATATTTTGGCTTAAATAACTGAATAAAATGAAAAATGCTTGAGATAACTTTAAATACAAACTAGAACTGTTAATAAAAATATTTCAGGTCTTGATGCTTACATAACATGAATGCCTTTAGATGATTGTAAAATTCGTCACATCTCAAATTCATACTTTAAGTGCCAATGACACTAAATCTTGATAATTACACACACGTCATTATCATAATCTTGATAATTACACACATCAGCAATTGAAAATAAACTCATGATAAAAACCCAATTTTTATGCATTGTTATAAGTATTCTTCATACTCTTAGTGGAACATAAGTCACTTGCAAAACCAGAAACGATAATCATTAATCTAGACAAGGTTTTTTCTATCTTAAGCATCCAAAACTATATTTCAAGTTTGCTTCGTAATAATATGCTCATTTTTCAAACTAAAATCCTTAAGTTTTAAAAATATTGCTTGATATTTTTACATGTAGAATGAATTTATTCCCTGTTTTAATCTAAAAGCTTGTTCTTCTTTACATTTTTTGCGCTAATGTCCTTTTGTTGTACTTTACATTCTTGTGTTGATGTTTCTTTGTAATTAATTTCAATTGTGAACATAAGTACATATACATGGTAGAAGATATAATTACCTCATTGCTCATTTGCCCAAAACACGAAATTTGCTAGTAAAATTCGAAACATTACAGAATTATTTAAAATCTATTTTGAATATCAGTCACTAAATGGTTTCACTGAGTTATACTATTTTTCGTTAATCCTTCGATTATGAGAAATTTATTTCAAAGTGTGAGTTATTATTTGCATTGTAATACAAAGCAGAGCTTCCTGTCTAAGCTTTATCATGTTGTTTTTAATTTCGTGGTTTCAATGATATTCGAAAGAAAGAGAATGGAGAGAGAGAGAGAGAGAGAGAGAGGGAGGGAGAGAGAGAGATAAAGAGAATTGCATATTCAATTCCTTCCTTATTCAAGCACATTTTTTTGAAAATTTTTAGGAAATTTCAAGATTTATAAGATTGCCACTCTTGAATAAGACTCATTAACAATAAAAAATGACTTTAGGAAACAATTCACTGTGAATGAGTAAAAAAGAAAATTTCAGAAAACTTGATTTCTCAACGTTCTTTAAGCTATTGTTCAATGTATGCTTCACTTTCAAATTCCAATGAATCTTCCAACTATACATTTAAGACTTATCATGACGAAAATGATATTTTTTTTAAAAAATTTAATCGATTAAAATTCTTTCATTATTAGCAAGAGCAATTCTAATACATGCATTTATAATGCTGCTTTAATTAAGGTAAAATTAAAAAACAACTGGAACAAATTTATAAATATAATTTTTTAGTTTAAGAATCAACATATATTTAATTTAAAAAAAACATATTATTTTTTGTTTCAAATATTAATAAGAAAGATAAAACAGAAGAAAAACAAATTCGTAAAGGACTGTTTGACCTGAACTTTTTTATGTCAGAACTGAGAACTATTAGCAAAAAGTATTGAGCTATCAAATTATTAAGAATTATAAGAAAGATGTACGCTGAAAAATTCAATTTTTTTGTTTGACAGGTACTTTTAATTCATATATAAAAATATTTATTTATTTTAAATATCTGTAAAACTCATGCATCTTATTTATTTGTTTCTTTATAATTCAGCGGGATAATTTATTTAATATTTTTTTAAATCAATGTATGAATCATTGAGGCTTAAAACTGAAAAAAAATTTTTTTTGTATGTCAAGATGACAAAAAAGGCTACATTTGTTTTCTTATGAAATATTTTTTTACAATTGTTTTTTTTTCACACAAGTTATAAAAATAGCATATAATGAAGAAATTTAGCTACGCATTTAAAAATAAATAATTGCTTATTTTTATAGGATTTTTTCCTCTTTGATGTATGAAATATTTAATTGGGTTTTAAATACAATTTATTCACAAGATTTTGGTTTTAATGGCTTTTATTAACAAAAGTAACTCATTAATATCGTTGATATCTTAAGGTAGCAATCTAATTACAGAGAGATATGCTCATCAAAGTAACTCCTAAGAATTGAAAAAGAAATAAATGATGTATTAAAATATGTCTTCATAGTAAGATATACATAATATACGTAATCATGCTTGTATGAAAAATAGAATCATTCGATAAGTATTATCAAAACTAATAAAAATAAACTTCAACGCCAATAATGCATAGTGCACTTAAATGGTACTTTAGAAAAGAAAAACAATGAAATTCTAGGTCCAAAGATAATTCTTTGAAAATTGGAAGAATTTCCTTTTTCAGAAACTTTTCCGCTATGAAATAAATCAAAATGATTCGTTTAGGAAACTTATGAAATTTAATACTGCGAAACATCATTATCATTGAAATAACGAAAGCGCCTTCCATTCTGTAATTAATCTGCGTAGCTTTAATTAGTTAAATTCAAAATGATAATGTGTTCACACAATTTGAATTTTCGTGGGATTTAAAATTCAAATGTCATGCCATTCTCACAACTTTCTCTTATTGACATTCTTTGCTAATTTGAGGTAAGAATCGTTATGAATTCATTAGTGAAGACAAGTGAAGCTGAAATACATAGCGCTGGTAATTAAAGACCTTGGATGATAAACAGGAAACATATTTTAATTCTGAAGAAATTTTTTGTAGGTTACAAAAATTGGTTTTATACTTAAAAATAATAGTTTTGTGATTTATTTACTTGTGAAATTATTAATGCATTACATAATTATTGACGAAGAAAAATGCTTAGTGAAAAATTTGTCCTTCTTGCTTAAGACAATGACTGTTATTTAAAAAAGAACCACACTGTTATGAAGAGTCAAATAATAATGAATTTTTATACAAATTTCTATCGTGAATTTTGAGCTTTGCAAGACTTTATTTTATTAAGAATTTTCACAAGGCATACATTAGCTTTTAGGCCTTTGCAATTAAGCTTTTGGCTTTATCATTATTAACTTGTTGCAGAAAATTCTCAGTAAAAATAAAATTCTCAGTGAGAGTGGAACTAATTGAATTGAGAAAATATAAGTTAATGTAACAAAAATATGGCTTTTATACAGATTTTTTATTATAGATTAAGGAATTAAGATAGAAAGCTTTATTTGGAAGGCCTTTTTATATTATGTAGATTTATTTGGTAAATCTAATTGAAATAAAATATTTCATGCATGTAAACTTTTGTGCAATTTATTATATAAGATACTTTCAATCCTATAAGTACTTGTGTGTTTTTTCCATTGGCTTTATCAGATCAAAATGTATTTTAAAGAAATTAAGAAATCAATTCTATATTTTGGTACATTCGCCATGCAAAATGTAAAACCACGATGATGAGGTTGCATATTATTTAGGGTAATGCTTTGAGGGAAAGTTTATGTAGATGAGATTTAAAATGCAAAGTATTTCGAGATTCTTGAGTTGAAAAAGGGAAACACGTGGTATGTGAACAAATAGTCATCATTCTCTGTAGAATATAGAATTTAAAAGTTTGAGAGTTTTGAATTTCAGAAAATGCCTAAAAAACTAGGAGATTCTTTGAAAGAGGATACGAAAGGGAAATTTTGGAATCGGATTGCATGACAGAATAGCTGTTTTGTATACTGCTGTTAGTATCCAGCAGTGATATTTACTCATAACTACTGTGTTTAAATTTTTAATTTGCAGTTTATACATCAGTTAATAAATTAATTTGGATAAATTTTTAGTAAAAAAATTAATTAATGTAAATAAATTTTTAAATAAAAACAAAAATTTATACATATACTTTGCATGATAAAATTTATAGAATTTGTGCTAATTTTTATCCGAAGAAAACAATACAATAAGTTAAAACAATAAGTTATTAAGTATGTATAATTAAAATATTGAGGAATATTTGCGTATATTGTATATTAAGACAACGTTTTTTATTTTTAAACTATCATTATTTATTAATAACACGTGTATTAAATTTAGAAACGAAACTTTAAATCTGAATATTCAATTACAAGTTAGCCTTTTTCATAACAAACAATATGTAAACAAAAATTTCTAAAGTTTTATTGCACTCCATTTTTTAGTTAAAAGTGAATGCTCAGAATCGAGACATTTTAAAATTTTCAGTTATTTCTATGCATAGTATTTACAAGTAAAATATTTATAAAATGATACTAAATTTGGTGAAATAAAAGAATTTGAGATGTTATATTATATGTTATGAGATTCTTAGAGCAAATTGTTTAAAATTTCTTGATCTAAAGTTAAATGTAAACTGAGTGAAATAACGTCTTTTTTGCTTACACTTTTAATCATTTCAAATATGATTAATAATTTAAAAGAGTTTTTCTTTTAAAATCTACATGTGAAAAATAAATAAAACTTATTAAGGAATATTTATTTATATTCATCTTAATTACTATAAATAATAATTATTGGTATGTAATTAACTTTGTATGTATTAATATATTGATTTGTAATTTCAGAAAAATCTTCTCATATCTGCACATAATAAAACCATCTGCTGTGACATTTCCATATCACAGCAGATGGTTTTTAGCAACTCATTCAATCTCATGGTATCTTGATGAAAGTTGCAATAATGGTACAAAATTGAATTTTTTTTAAAACATTTTTAATAATAAAACGTAATATGGAACTTAAATCAATACACACATTTGCATACATTAAATAAAGTGAAAAACTATTTTCCTGTAAAAGCCCTTATTGTCTATCAATTTATAAGTTATTGACTACACAGTTAAGTCTATAAAGCTTAACTATGTTGTCAATAGCTATTTTTTAAATACATTTCAATCTTTGTATGGAAAAATAAATCAATTCCACATTAAACAACACTACCAACACAAAATGTATAATTTTGAATATTTATCTTCTAGGATTTTTATCATCATGTTATAGTAACTACATCGAATGGATTATGAGAAATTATTGCTAGTACTGAACCAGAAAAAAATTTTCAGTTGCAAGACAAACATATAAGCTAGGACAATGTCAAGAGGGAAATATTTGTTAACCCTAGATAATCATTCGTCCTTACAACAAAGAGTATCAGTTCAAAAAGATCACATATTGCCACATGTTCACCATCTATTATTATTTTTCTACTGGAATAATTTAAATTTACAGAGATATTTGATTAAACAGTTATGTTGATATTAACTTTTGTGTATGTGTGTCGTCCACTCATTGATTGTGTAGTTACAATGTGACATCATTAAAAATGTAAATCGTAGTTACGATGTTATTTTGTTAGCTTTTTTTTTCTTGTCAAGGAATTTTATTAAACAGCGTAATTCTAGGAAGCGATGAAGACGAAGTTATCCTATATGAATTTGTTCTGCAAAAAAAAATTACAAATTAGGTTTCAGCATTTTGAATTGTTCTTTTAATGAACCTATTTGATTTTTTCTATTTATTTGCACAAGTCATATAAACAATTGAAAAATTTTGTGGCGGAGCAGATTTGAATATCCAACATTTCTCTTTTTACATTACTACACATAAAATAGTGACTAAGCAAAACTTTTTATCGCAACCAGAAGAGAAAATTTCTTCATAGTTATTAATAATTTCTATGCTATTTTAGAAGCCTAACTTGTTTTAAAAATTCAATTTTTAATTAATTGAGCTTATTCGGTTAATAATTTTTTTCATACTTATATTTCTCTAGCATTATTAGAAAATGCTTGGATAAATTTGGATAACTTCAAGTTAAAATTTCAGCATACTCCCATTTGAATTGTGTTTATTGATTTTGAATATAATGTATTGCTATATCAAGGAAAGTAATTAAGTGATTAAATAGCGCAGGTAAAATATCTTGTGCATTCGACATTTAAATTCAAGGATACTTTTACCACAGCAGCACACACTAAAACTCTTCTAAGCACTTTGAGAATATGTTTAGTCAGGGAATTATTTCATTATGTTTTAAGGAGAAGGATTCACTAGATAACGATTCGCATTATCCTTGAAGAACCTTCTTCTACCTCTAGATTTACATTGTCTTGTGTTCTGAAGAATATATATTCACATGCAGTCCAAGAAGATTATATAATTAGTTGCTGAGATATTTACACAAAGCGAGTAGTTTTGTGGTAATTAATTTTAATGGCGGACACTTATCAAAGGAAGCCGAGAAACTTTCCTCCATTATGAAGATATTTGTGATGAATACGCATTTTTCATTCATCACTTATTTTCCTTCAACTCTAGTTTTCTTTTCCAAAAGAAAAATGGAAGATTAAAATTATTCGTGATGAGTATAGTATTTTACATTAGAGTTACATTTTCAAGTAGAAAGAATTATTTAGAAATTTATTGATTTTTTGAGAGAAATGTTCTATGAGTATTGTGCAACTATTGAGTACATCTGTTGAGCAATTATTGAGCATTGTGCAACTATTATATATTTACCTAAAATTAAACATATTTCAAATTTTTTTTTCTATTTACTAGCTTAATTTGATTAAAAGATAATTTATGAGCGCCAATAAAAATTATTTTCAAACTGGAGGATTATTTTTGCACTCAGTTACTAAACTTTTATACATTTGAAAAATATTAGAGAAGTTAAAATATAATAATTAACAAGTTTTGATTATGAAAAATATGGTTTTTCTTAACTTAGTCAATTCATATTTTTGCAAAATTTTACTTTCCAATTATAAAAGAAATAACAATTCTACAGAAACAAGATTTATCGTATTGCTTGAAATTAGTGTAATCAAAAGGTTTTGCATTCGCTTATAATTCCGTAATACAAAGAGGATGTTTAAATTTATATTATTATGTAAATTATAAAACAAAATTATTATGATTATAAGCAGTCATACTTTTCTTAATGCTGTTAGTGAAAAATTAACTTTCAGAAAATGTGTGAGCCAATATCTTATAAATATATTTCCCAAGAAACGCTGGATCTAATTACCCATATTATTTTGATATTTAATTTGCAATAATTATTTCATTAATATAATACGAGTAATCATATTAATATGCGAGATTTGCTTATTTAAATCTTAGATCCTTCCTTCGTGCCTTTACATTGCTGTCATATAGTTTTGAAAAATACTTTGTATACATAGATAAATTATATACATAATTTCTAATAATGTTCTGAAAATGTTTAGTTTTGTATTTCTTTATTTTATCATTCCTTACAAAATTAGTTTTTCTACATCTTTTAATAGGTAGCTGACATCTCCTAACAACAAGTTTTTTTAAGGCTCTTGAACATTTGCCCCGTTTTTGACTTCAGGATTCACAATTATTTTGTTTTATAAGGAAGGAAAGATCTCAATAGGTACGCAGAAGTCAATATCTTTCTTTGTTTGGCCGAATTGTAAGGGAAAACTCGGAAAATTTTCAAACACTTATTCAGACTGTAGTCCAAGCACAAATTGAAAGGGCAATATCCATCTGCCTTTGCTCAACCATTGGTGGGATTGAACTAGAGATCTTTTAGCTTTGAAAAAACCTTGTCCTACCATTAAGCCATTATGAGCCTGTTTTAGTTAAATTCTATTTTACAATTATTAAGTAAGTAAACTTCACCATAAATAGTTGTATTTAGTTTGTTTTAGGATAATTTAATTACGACATTATAATAATCTATGTGTGATAAGCTATTGCTTTCTTTATTCTACATTTTATTTATTTTCATTCTTCATTTTAAAATGAAATTACCATAAACAATTATTAATTTGAAATTATATTTTCATGATGCTAATTTCTGTTTAAAAGTATTCCATTAAAAAATTAGTCAAAATCATCTACTTCTATTCTGTTTTAAAATACATACCTACAAATCTAATTATATATACCTACAAATCGATATATTATTACAGAAATTAACTTCATATCTTTATTTTTATATACTGCTCAAAACAATTAAAGGATTTTGTAATTCTTGTATAAATTAATGGTGTAAGCAAGTTCGTTTTGCATAAAACGGAGGAAGACAGTCACAAAATGCAATAA
Source organism: Latrodectus elegans (assembly GCA_030067965.1). Lineage (NCBI taxonomy): Eukaryota > Metazoa > Arthropoda > Arachnida > Araneae > Theridiidae > Latrodectus > Latrodectus elegans. Next base: position 22,324,954 of record CM057817.1, on the reverse strand, counting down.
ATGTTTCTTTCTTGGCAGCATGAAAAATTTGAGTCGTAGTTGGTGACGACGCTTCAGAAACATCGGATGAGATTTGTTTCAACTTAATGGAAGACAAGTCGAAAAATAATGATAGAAGTTCAGTAATTGCTTTCTTTCAAGTAGTGAAATCTCATAACCTAATCATTTTATTGAAGCAAAAGCTTGGAAAGTTGCTGACGGGATAGAGGGAAGGGGGCAAACACAATCCGAAATAGATGTTATTGGAGTTTCACAAAGAGTGTTCTGGAACCATTTCATGGAGACTTGAAATGCAGGCGAAAGAACAGGACAAGGTCGTAGACGTCAACAACACCCTATGAAAACTGTTATTTAACTCTAATGGTTCGGAAAGACTGAAATATAAATGGCACTCATCTTCAACAACAACTTCGCTCAGCTTCGTTACCACAGTTTGGACATTAACTGTTCTATAAACCATCTTCACGCTGTAGAGCTGTATGCTCGCCGACAAATGGTGTGTCTCCTACTAAAAGTGAAGCAACTTCGCTCCCGTAGAGAATGTGTAACGGAGGCAGTAAACTGGAGCTGACAATATTTTTTTTTGATGAGTCTGGTTTTCTTTTTCATCCAGATAATAGACATATTTCCATCTGGAGGGAACGTGGCACTAGATACAATTCTTCGTTCTTGCACGAAAGTATCAGATTTGGCGAGGGAATAATGATCTATGCTGACATCTCTACTGATGGGCACACCTATTTCTATATCATTCAAAATGGAATTCTGACAGATTGCCTGCTGTAGAAGTGAAATCCTTAAATCTACTTTAGTGTTTTACGCTTCATCAATTGGAGAGGACTTCATATTAATGGACTACTGTTGCAAGCCATATCATGCCAACTTGGTGAATGATTTCTTTTTCGTGGAAAGAATCATACGAATGGTATGATCATTATTTTCTCTGGACATAAACCTAATAAAGCATGTTTAGTACATTCTAGGCAGATGAGTTGCTAGTCGCCTTCGACCCCCACAAACTCTCCAATAACTAAAAAAGGGCTCTTCTGGAGAAGTGAATCAGATTCCCACTGCTTCATCTATTCGATGCCTTAAATAAGTTCAACGTTACTGTCTTTCTGGTTAAACTCTTCTCCTTACTGAAAAATTTCCATTAAAGAGGCACCTTTTTTATTTGTTTTTCTCATTTACGTAAATTGTGTTTTTTTTTCCTTTTGTATTTAAATGCTTAATAAAGCATCTTTTTTGACACAATAAAGTGTCATTTTTATCTTATATTACCTACTACGTCTTTCAATAATGTATCAATCAACCAAACAATTCTCCAGGATCAAGATCAAACCACAACCTCGATGTTGTTTAATTATTTCAAGCAGTACTGAGAAAATATGAAAATATAAATTAGAGAATTTAAAAAGCTTTTATTAAAATTTGTAGATTGCACATAAAAACATTTTTTGCATATGACTGGTGAAAAATAAAATGTTTACCATCGTGATTGCCATAAATATTTCATTTTATTGAATGTAAAAATAAAATAAAACAGGATATGAGATGAATTTCAAAACTTTATTGGGAAAACATTTTAAAAAAAGATTTTAGAAGAATAATTTAAATTGAATTAGCTTATTTTCTCAGAGAATTTTGTTACTAAAAAATGACATTTATAAAATTCAACTAAGAGAAATACAATTTACATATTCCAATTCAAAAAAGTCTTCTTAATGATAAATTGACAACTGTTTATTCATCATAAACCAAAAACACTTTTTAACGTCATGAATTTATTTACGTTTGATGGAGCCTATATAATTAAATTATACAAATTATATTTACATTTTACATTAAATACATTGCAATATTTAAATATATATATTATTATGCATTTCTTTTTAAATACATAGAAAAATGTATATCAAATGTAAAATAGCATAAAAATTTAAAAGAAAACAAACAGTGAGGGGTATGATTAAAAAGTATTAAAATATATCTTACTTGAATATTTTAATTGAAAATTAAAATATCCTGATGGTCATTTAAATATAAAAATTGCTTTTTTAAAGCTATACAGCATTTTGTTTAATTTCATAAATAACAATAAATTAAATTTGAATTGATAAAGTTTATTGATAACAAATTTCATGCTTCGTGCCATGTTCTCCATAACTACTTCCTTTAGAACCATTTTCTGTACCACGGAATATTTAATATAACATTTATAAAGCAGGCTAGTTTCAAAAGCAAACATTCATAGCAGTTCAATTTCAAAAACTGCTTGGGTGCTTAAAATTCAGTTTTGTAATATACAAATCCTTATATAGGAGGAAGTTTTACTTATATATTTTAAGTATAAGAAATACTGAAGTCAAAGAAATGGCTGGGGTTTTCCCACGGGATACGATGAGCTACTTCAAAGCATCAAAACTTGTTCAGTTAAAGAAAACTACAAGTCGTTGGTAGTATTCCTGGCACAAACATCAAAAATCAGATAACTTCTTCGTTAAATCCCTCGGTAATATCCGGGAAAGATACATTTAATATAGGTGAACGTTTTCCAGAATTGATTTGGTGTAGGATTACTTTCTTGTATTACTAGAACAACTTATGTCTTTTAATGAAATAGATTCTATATATCTCAGTGATATATTCAAAATTCCATTCCATTATATTATTCTTCTTATACGCGTTTCAAAGAAAAAGATATTTATCTGTACAACTTTCAAAAAATTACATTATCTATATAATATTTATTCGCAAATAATAAACAATAAGAATTTATAATAATAAATTCTAATTTCATATTATATTTATAAAGTTCATTATACTTTATATACTCTACAAGACACTAAATATAAATAGGAAATAAAATTATTTTATTTTTATTTATTAATCAAAAGTATTTCAAAGTCTTATTAATTTAACATTTTTCTAGTCTACAATTTTCATTTTAATTATTGATTAATTTAGAATTATATAAAAATGATTAAAATTTTAGCTTTTTTTAAAATAAACAAAATATATTTTATTTATTAAATAATAATGCTATTTTGTAACAGCTCTAGTAATAAAACAATGCTATAAAGTTTTTATTTAAAGAAAAAGTCATATGAAGGAAGGAAAGTCATTAGAAGTATTTTCCTTTTGTTTTTCTTTTATTCTGAAATTATTCACAAGCTGCAGTTATTATTTTTTGGTTTATTCATGTTTTAAATTATATATTTTACCATTCTTCGACGCTCGAAAAACATAATGCGAAAGTATTCATTAAAATCAAAGATAAGTATTTTTAAATTATTGTTATAACAATTTATTTTATTTGAATTTTATATTAAAAAGAATGTACATGTAGTGTTCTTGCTTTTAGAAAAATACATTTTTCATCTTTTCACTCTTTTTAATATTCTTGCTACATATCACGCTGAAATTTTCATAGTTAAACATTTTTGATTTTTTATTTCACAAAATATACTTGGTAATAATTGGCTTAGCAAAGGCAATTAACACACTTTTTTTACATATAAGGCAAATTTCGATAAAAACTTACAACTTCAATTGGATACTGAACCATAACAAATATTCTTACATCAGAAATGCATAGAACTCATGAATGATAGATTTGCTGACCAGATTACTGATTATTCAATTGTCTCCCCATTAATACGATTTCTAACGATAGAGTGCAACTACAATAAACGAAATAATACATAAAGTAAGACATAGCGTATTACAAGTGTAAAAATTCTATCATAGAAATCAACTACGGCACTAAAAGTATATAGAGAGATAAAAGTTTCAAGCAGGCAATTTTTTTAGCTTTAAAGACATTTACAGTAACAGTAATTAAATTGTGAATTATTTTGATTTTTACACGTGTGAATTGAGATATGATGCTTTATTCACACTGCAATATTCAGAGCATTGGTTTTGCTTTATAGTTTCTTCTAACCTTCATGAAAAGAAGTTAATTTTACACTGCTGTCACCGTAAATTCTACACACTGAAAGAAGCATGTAAATAACATGAAATTTACAACATGCATTAGCGGAGGTGAGATATGCAAATGATTAGAATTTTAGAGCAGATGCACATCACGCATGTTCTGTTGTGCAATATAAAAACGCTATTTAAGGCTTGGAAACTTCAACGACTTCAAGTTCAGCAACAATGTTTTTCTTATGTTTCTTACAAACAAAAACGATAGATTATGCCTCGTAGATAGCAGCGATCATTTTTTGATCAAGTATCCGAGTTCGATAGAGGAAGGATAGGGCCCTACAGAGATTGTGGATTAACTTTCAGAGAAATTGGTGGTCGTGTTGGATGAAACCATATAACTGTAATGCGGATATGTAATCGTTGGAGGTAGAAGGGTATGGACTGATGTGTTCTATCGCATCCATCTCAGTGCACCACTTCACGTGATGACAGGAAAATTGTGCGCATAGCAGTTACGGATCACTCACCCGCATCACGAGCCATAGCACAACACATTCAGTCTGTAACACATCATTCAGTGTCTGTGTGTACTGTTCGACGCCGTTTACAGCAGAGTGATCTATCCACAAGACGTCCATTACTTCGTCTACCCTTGACGCAGAACCACAGGCGTCTCCACCGTGGTGTGATGAAAGAAGGATGTGAACGGCAGAATGGAACGAAATTATAATTCCTGACGAGTCATGCTTCTGTCTGCAACAAACGATGGTCGCATTTGGGTCTAGAAACACCGTGGAGAGAGGATGCTGAACAGCTGCGTTATGCACTGCCACACTGGTATTTTGTTATGCGGCGGTATTGGATATAACTCTCACAATCCTCTAGTACTCATTGCCGGTACTTTAAACAGCCAGAGCAACACTCTGAGGTATTGGAGCCAGTAGTCTTTCCTTACCTACCTTCAGGGCTTTCCCACAACCATATTTCAACAGGATAATGTGTTACCACACATGGCACTCATTTTCCACGGGTTCTTCGTCAATCGCCAGATTCAATTGCTTTCCTGCCGGCTCACTGTCCGGATCTTTCACCGATGGAAAACATTACTTACTTTACTTTAGCTAACACCCGTTCTTGGCCTTTCGGCCATTTGACGCCAAGCCTCCCAAGAACGGCTGACGACATCAACAGCTGGATGTAGGACAAGTGCAGAGCACTGCTTTAGATGGTCGGCATCCTTCCTATCATGGCCACAGAGCGGGCAGGCTTCATCAGCAGCTAAGCCAAGCCAGTGTAGGTGGACACCCAGAAAGTCGTGTCCAGTGGTAAGGCGAAAGCGGGCAACAGCATCGGCTCTCTCCAGGTGACTTGGGGTCGGGACAGCGGTGAGGATTTCCCGTCGCTTCCCAATACTCTCCTCTCTTAGGGCCGCATTAGATTGTTGATGTAGGTATTGACAGCTCTATTAAGTGTCAGAGAAACTTCTGTGTGAGCACTATCTGCCCCAAGTTTGTCCTTTTTGTCTGCTTTTTCGTTTCCAGGGATTCCGACGTGCCGATAGAAAACATGGGATCCATGGTTGCTCAATGATTGACTTAGATTACATCCCCAGCTGCCACGCCAGATCAACTTTGGCAACGTGTGTGAGCTGCTTCCCTTATTGTATTCCAAGAACGCATCCAAAGTCTCTATGAATCAATGCCGAGGTGTGTAGCAGCGGTGATCTCCAAAAATGGTGGCTAATCTAACTATTAATTTTGGATGGAACTACACTTCACAGAAGTCTAAAAATTTAATCATTTGGTACTTGATCAACATGTTATCTACAAAATAATGTTTGTAGTGATATCACTTGTTTTTCTTGGGTTTGCATTATGTGTGGCCAACAGTGTAACACTAAAATATAACAAAGAAGTTTCTACTTTTCTTCTCTTGTTCAAAAATCTCAAAAATTAGTCACGTAAGGTCTCAATTTTGAGATAATTTTATTTCAGATAATAGGACTGGAAAAAAACTTTATTTTAAAGGTAGTTTTGCTTCGAAACTTTCCTTTATAGAATTTTTATAAACTTTCTTGTTGAAATAATGAATAATGAGATCATTATTACTGTTCAAAATGTCTGAAAAATATCATCTAGAAAACAATAGGGATATTTTTCAATGGAAAAAACTGAACAGGACACGCATATAAATGGTTATCATTTAACTGAAGAACAGATGGTCTATTGCATTGTTCATTATTTTATCAGTTCATGAGTTTGATTCGAACTATGCACTGAGATATGTAATCAGGTTTTCAATCTATAAATTAAATTATGGTTTCAAGTAAAAATTACATATCATTTGAAAAAAATGACAAAAATTTATCAAATAGTAGAGAATTAATAATTAAGCACTTAATTTGCGTTGACATTAATTGGTGTTTCAAAAATATTGTCACAAAGGGCATTTCAAACTTTTTTCATTATAACATCATGCAATCAGTTTCCTTTGACAGAGGCAATTTATGCCATTTCAGTGAATTGAAGGCTACCTTGTACAAGTTTTAGTTAGCAATAGTTTAAGTAAAATGTTTGAAAATACTTTAAATAATAACTAAAAGTCCAATTATTTAAAAGAAGTATGATAAAAAAAAAACTAATGAAACTAACTTCTTGGCTAACTAGGAAAATATTCCTTTACACTAAGAAATGAAATAAGAGACACAACATTTGTTGGAGAACAGGTGATGAATTTTCTTCCTTTAAAATACATTCAACAGAAAATAATTATGACATTGAAAAGTCAGATTTAAGACATTCAAAATCATATTACTTCTTTTAACAATACTTAATTTTTGATAGGCTTAATTTTTGATATACAAAATACCATCTTTTCAATTCCTTAAAATTTCAATTTCTATTATATATTGAAATTTTACTTAAAATTATATTTGGCACATCAACATTATAACTATTATGCAATTGTAATAAAATAAAATCATAAGCTAGTTATAAGAGTTAATAATAAATTGCTATTGCACAGTTTGTAATTTATATTCACTATTTAGTTATACTGGTCATGAGAGATATTTAATTTCTTTCCCTATATACTACATAGCAAAATACTCTCTACTGAACTATATACTATATAGCAAATTCCTAGAATGTTGCAGCAAATTTACCTATAAATAAGTCCACTGAGATTATTAATACCAAATTAAGTAGATCGCTAAGCTCCTAAAAAGTTCCTCACTCCTGAGCTGTGGGTCCCAGGTTCGAATTTCGCTTCTGACAGGGATGTTACTTTCTTTTTCTGTTCTCTTTGTGTTTCTCTATCCTTTCTTCTGTGAAGATGTATGAATGTGTCCCACCCTATAAATGGGTTTGTGGTAGTATGGCGTGGGCAACGATACACCCGTGATACTCCGTGACTTGGTTCACATGTGCCCACTAGGTAATGACAAATGAGAAGCAGTTTCTGGTTTTTTTGTGGCATAGGGTTCGTTCGTCATCCAAGTTAACACTGTTGGAAAAAAAAATATGTATACATATATATATATTTATTTATTTATTTATATATCATTATCAATCTCTTCAGAGTATAACTCTTCATTCTCCAAAAAATTTTGATAATTTTTTTCTCTTCTCTGACTAACTAACCAAGTTCATTTTCTTTTCTCTAGCTCTAGAGTTAACTTATTGAGAATTAACATTTGCCATAAACAAATTTAAGTACCCTTCATAAAGAAAAAATATTCACATTTCAACCATTCATGAAAACTAAAGCTTTTACAGTTTTATGCAATTCTTGGCGATTCAATCACATAAATAGTTAAAAATCACTTATCATTTAAATACATTATACCTAATATTTCCCTGCGTTTCCTAACGAATACTCAGCCGACTGGAAAATATACAACATTAGCCAACTTTACTGATATTCATCTTTACATATAATTACATAATTTGTACACAGAGTATAAAACTTTGAAAATATAAAATTTAGGACAGTTAAATAATTCATCTAGATTTGTTTCAGAATGGAGTTCACAATTACTTCTTCAATGATGCAGCTCTTAAACTAAATTAAAATAAGGAGAATTGTGTAAAGATAATGTGTGGTGTGTGTGTGTGTGTGTTTGCATTTTACACTGAAACTGCACTGCTTTGAAAGAAAGAAATTTAAAATTTACTCATAAAATAATCTTTCTATATCTTGTTAAATTACATACTTGTTTAACACGCGAGTATGAAACGCATCATCCTTTTATAAAAAAGAAAAAAAGTAGTTTGTTAGAAGACAGAAAACGTGATGAGCTCAGGTTTACGTTTATGGAATTTCTCAACGAATCCATTTCGAAGAGAAATGATATCAAACAGAAATAGCTAATCAAATAGTTAAATTTACTAGAATGAATCGCTCGTATTTGCTCTGTTTTATATTTCCATACTATACCAGAGTGCATCAATATACTTAAATATATTTTTCAAAAGAAAGGTTCTCAAATGCTCCTAAAAGTTCAAATCTCAAATGGAGACTTCTTGAGAGTTTTGCATATACCTTTAAGTAAATAAATATCCATAAAGATGTCCCATCTAAATAGTGTTCCAAATATATATAACTAGTGCAATCAAATGCTTTAACAGAAAATTTTTGAAGAATATAAAATATACCTGCAGAGGTCTAAGTATTTCAGATTTTTCTACTTCTCTTTTGATTTCTTTTATATATTTTATACTCTTAAGTTAAGTACCATCATGTCAATTTATCTAATTTTAACTCACTTTTTCATCATACAGCTAATTAGTTTAATATTTAAAGAAGATGAAATTTTTAAAACATTAAAACCTATATATATATATATATATATATATATA